>JAXBDA010000275.1:0-97772 GCA_036023075.1 Gaultheria prostrata | reverse complement strand
AAAATGACTCCTTCCGTCCCAATCCGTTACCTCACTAACGGAAAATAATGAGTTGGAACTTAACGGAGAGGAAAAACCGTTAGTGGGGGCACAACCGCCCCAAAACGACGTAGTTTTGGGGCGGCCCAGAAAAAAAAAAAAAAACTAAAACCTATTTCTCTGTCCCCCTCTCTCTCTCCCCTCCCAAAACCCACATCTTCCTCTCCAAACCCAAATCAGATCAAAATCACAGACCCACCTCTCTCACACAAATCAGACCATCTCACACACACACACACACTCGCTGCCATGGCTGCTGGAACAGAGAAAGAAACAGAGGGCCACTACCACAAATCACCACCCATAAGCTCATGTGGTTTTCAAACCCAATTAAAATGCTACGTGTACCTCAACTCCCCCCTCCCCCATTCTCTCACTCTCTCTCTCTCTCTCTCACCCTGAAACTCTTCACATCCAGCGGTGTTCTCAAAATTGAAACTAACGAAATGGGTTGCTTGAGCTAATCCGATTCCAAAAATTTGTGGAAATTTTCGTATTCGATGGAATATAGTGAAAATGGGGAAACCCACATATCGAGTGCTACATCGAGGAAATTTAGACAAATTTAATCAATGGGTATGAAGGAAAAAGCAATTGAAGAAATGGGTTTGGTTAATTACTTAATTTGATTTTTTGTCTTACCATATAGGTGGCTTTCAGTAACCCCATTTGAAGATTCTGAACCGACTGTATCTCTCTCTTCTTCTTTTTTCCAGAAAAAAAAAATACTGCTTCTCTCTTCTCTCCATCGCCAAAGCGGAGTTGACGAGAACAAAAGTGGAGGAGAGAGAAGGGTATTGTTCTCACACAGGAGAGATGTTTTTCCATGCCAATCAAATTAGTTTCCCAGAGATACAATCTCAACCCAGAATTTGGGTCTCTGCGTACTGTTGAAGTAATGAAGTCTGAGATTCAGAGCTTGAAGCCCGAGAGAGATGTGGAAGATCAATTTGGGGCGGAATTGAAGTCTAATATTGATTTTCATCAGGTTTCGGGCTTGAGAAATAAAACCCAACAAATGAGGATGACCTCTCTCCTGCCGGTAGTGGTGGTGGTCGCCGGAGGTGGGGAACCGTCAGTGGTGGTGGTGTCGACGATTTAGGGGAAGAAGGGGAAACCGTAATCTGTTAACAATTTGCGTTATCTATTTGACGGATTTAGACGGAAGGAGTAAGTTTGATTAACGGAGTTGAAGTTTGGGAGTTAAATTGAAATAAGTTAAAGTTTGGGAGGCGATGAGACATTTGGTGTAAAGTTTGGGGGGCATTTTGAAATTTTCCCTAATCTTTATGGTAAGAAGTATCAATAAGTTTTTTCATGATATTGGATATTGTAATGCATGCAACTTTTATCATCTATCAAAACAATTGCACAAAATGCTTGACTACTATTCTATGAAAAAACACTCAATTAGTGAACCCTTGACAACTCAATGCAGCTCTCAATTAACCAGTAGTCGAAGTGGCAGCTGATGGTCTTAGACTCTTGGGTAAGTTGGATAGAACACTGGAACTGGATGCAGTCATGCTTTTTCATCACTGGCGAGCTTGATAACAATTCCAATACCTCACTACATATCCTCCTAAAGGTAAATAGGCTTAATTGAGGGTAGGGCTTTAAATGGAACCAACTTTATGAGAATCCATGTGGCTGACTCCAAATTAGGATTAATGCTTGCTCAGTTTAGTTGCAAATATTGAGACTTTTCGCAAGTATTTCAAGTCCAATCCTACACAACAATTTCCTATTGCCTTTCAGATATCTATTCACATTGAGAAGTCTTAAAGGAACACATAAACAGCGCAAGAAATAGGAAAGAAAAGGAGACAGATAATACATAACCCTGCCTTGAGCAATGGATGTAGATGGCCACCTTCAATTGGCTGACCTTTAGCACTGAAGTTATATTCCTTAAACTCCAGATCCTTCCAATCCCTTCAAATATTAAAAAAGAAAGGACAAAAAAAAAACTCTGAATGCCCGTTGTGGAAATTTTACTAGATATGGAACTGACATCAAGGATGTAGCAGCTAAGCAAATAACATCTAAGCTACTTTTCTTCACGTAACACATGAAATTGATACATAGTCAGATGCGTACATAATCCTTTGCATGAATACTCAAAGCTAACACCCCAACTTCCATGTTGGCAGAGGGCAAATGAGTAATCCATAGCATTCTAAGCAATCAAATTTCAAACATCAATTAGGGGCATTCATCTTAATGGACATCATTGAGATCAATTCATTACAACAGGTGCCACCTATAACCTTTATCCTTTAACAAAGGTGATAAATTGGAATTAGAACTATTAACTTCCAAAACTAAATTCAAAAAATTGTTTTGCAGGAAGGAGACCTAACAGCAACAGATTTGTTTAGACTAAGAAAAACAGAGATTGATTAACAGATCAAAATTCCATGGTCCACACACCAAACAGCTTTGGCCTAAAGGTGACCATTAAGAGCATTGAAAAAGTCAAATGTCCAACTAGGTAATAGGTGGTGGGTGGTTCAGTGGCTGGGGAGATGATAAAAAGAAAACAGAGTCATATCATTAATCCATAGTTATACATCACCCCAAAAGTATGTCACTAAACCAAAATGTTCAACTATTGTTTGTATGCAAAAAAAAACGTCTCTGAGAAATATCATGCTTATCTGGATTACCTTTGCAGATTATCTCGAGTCAAATCAGTGGCAAATGTTTTCCTTTTTGGAGCATACTTAGGACCTTTTCTTACGGAGTATCCCTTCCATGTCCTAGGAACAAAAGTAAATAAGGAATGATCAACAATAAACAAAATGTGAGATGCGCAGAAGCTGTAGTGACACATGATAACTTCTCTAGCTTCACAAGTAACAACCCCACATAAAGAATCGTAGATCTATTGAAAAGTGAGGTTTTGATTTGCAACCATTGCAATCAGCGTCATTTAAGGAAAGAGTCACATTGAGGTGAAGTTTCCCTAAACCTTGAGACACGGCCCCTTCGAAGCGAGGCACACGCCATATATATTGCATAGTCTTTTATTGAGTAGGAGAAATTCGTCGTATGTTGTTATCTGTCACGCACTAACTTCTAACAATTGACCTAGTATATTTCTAATGGTCAATTAAATGACCAAGCTCCAATGTATAGCGAAGACCACACAATTTAAATGAGGAGGCTCGTGCACTTAATGAAAGTCCCCTGGCATTTAGGCGCTTATTTAGGCTTCTTGTAAAACCAAGCGCAAATGAAAAATGTCACAAGAAAACCTTCATTAATAAATTGAAAGACAGAAAGATGATTACTGAGGAGCAATGAGCTTTCGTCGTTTAAGAGCGTCAATTTCTTTGGGATCAATAGCCTGCAGAATAACAACAACAAATGTTAAGCCAGAGGCAAATAAGTTTCTCTGCCATTCTACCAGCCGTACATAGTTTATCACTTCATATTTTCTACAACTTTTCCTTCGATAATTACCTGAACCTCAGCTATCCAGCACTGCCAATAACATGTTTCGACATGCTTATCACTTATCAGGTACACACAGGTAGTCAATTATCGAAGTCTTTCATGCATAATTACTCTTCTTAGAGAAGGGGATCTCATTTTCAGAAACCAGATCAGTACCTCATATGAAACAAGAAGCATAACTCTAACTTTAGCAACAGTGAGTTTTACTTCTGGATGGCTTCTTATGTAGCAGGCAATAGTAAAACGAGAAGCTATTCACTTAAAACATAGACATTTTGAAGGTATAAATACTTTCTAATTTGTTTTGTTCAAGGAAGACAAAAGATGGATATATTTCAGTTTCCTAAAACTCAGAGCTGAATAAAGACGTGAAGCAATTGATAATCCAAAAATCTAATTAACTGAAATGAGGAGGAAAATAGTCAAAGACATATATACCTCTCCACCTTGTACCCGACAAAGCAAATCTTTAACTTCGTCTTTCACATTATCGACCTACGGCAATTGACCAGCATTAAAGAAAGGAACTAATGCATTAGTAAATTAAACATGACGTATAAATGAAAAGAAAAAAAAACAACTGAATACCAACCAAGTATTCTCTTTTAGCATGTGCCATTAAATATTGACCACATAGAAGTTCAAGAGAAGAAGCTCTCAAATAAAGCAACCTAAGCATGAAAGCTAACAAAACCAAATATGCTCACCACCTAGGCACAGAGCAGATGGCAATCAAGTGAACATAATTACGATTCTGAAGCCAAGAACCAATTAGAGAATTGGTAAATCATACATGCTAAATGAAAAACGTACTTGAATAGAGGAAAAAGTAAAGTTGTCACAACTCATCACGTATTATCTGATGCACAGACTTTTGACAGACATTATCTTTGATTGAGTTCCAGATGATATCATACATAGGGTACTTATATGGTTCTCCCTAAATTTTTGGTCTGGTATGTAAGTTTATTTTTTTGGTATTTTTTACTTTTTGTGTACTTTTTTGTCATTATTTTGGGGTTAATCATTCATCTCGACGAGAGGAATCATAAAGTATAAAAAAATATGGACCGAAGTTGAAAAAAGCTCATATAAGACGACAATAAAGACAGAAATAGCAGCTGTTTGGGTATTTTTATCGTCTTTGGTGAACCTTTTTTGGCTTTTGGTCATATTTTTTTCACATTTTTAGGACTCTTCTCATCAAGACGAATGACTAACTCAAAAATAATAATGCGAATCTAAAAAAATAATCAGAAAAGGCCAAAAAAATTAGGAAGAATGTGACTCGTAAGTCTTTCACTGAAAGTTCATTACTGAAATATAGAGTATTAAACTTCATAAAGACAACCAAATAAACATCAACTTTGCAGCATTTTAATAAAACATAAGCAGCTATTCCAGATCTACCATCTATATGATTGTAAGTCATACTTCTTTTACCTTTCTGGTGACTAGTAGCTTTCCCATTTCCAACCATTTATTCTTTATTGCTTGTGAGTTACCTATTTTGAAAACCGATGGGCCCAATTTCCTCTGCACGCATAAAGATCAATTTCATCAGCCCAATTGCTCATCAATAAACCTCCTCGGAGCATAAATCAATATTCAATCTGAAAACCAAATGACAATATTACAAAAAGCGACTCAGACATGCACACTAGTCTCTTAGTTCATGTTTGTGGGTAAGGCATAGGAAGTGGACATTATTTTGACCGGCCACTACCACATGCAATAGTCATTACAAAGTCTAAAAGTTGGCAATGCAATGCAAAATAGCACCTCGTTTTGCCTACATGAGAAATCCCATCACTTCACGAATTAGACTGGCAATACCTAGCTGGACTAATCAAAATATAAAGAACTATAACCTGCAACTCTGCGGGTGAGATGCCCTCTGGTGGTATGGCCAAGAAAACTTGCACCTCAGGTGATCCTGCAGCAGCATATGTTTTCCCTTCCTCCGTAAGTACCCATCTCTCCCTCCTAATGTCCTGCACAATTTTCATGAACAGGCGTGAAAATTGAATTTTTTTTTTCCCCCGGGGTACTGAAAGTTACTCAATTTCTTTCTCTTTATGAATTTAAAGAAGAATACAACCACGCCAACTATTTACCAAAAGCGCGGGACAAATAGAGCTAACAATAGAACATAATAGATAACCCAAAATTAGTCCCTCATAATGCAGCCAGACTAGCCAGTAATGCATAATCAAACAAGTAACAAACCTATTGTTACTTCACCACAATTATATCCAACAGTAGACAAGGCTCAGACGCAATGAACTACGATTATATATGAATGGAAACCTGAGCATCGACGAGTCTGAAACCGTAAAGGCTCTTGATGATGTTGGTGAGTTCTTGGTGATCAAATCCACGCTCGGCCGCGAACTCACCTGAGTCTGAGATCTCTTCATTCTTCTCCAGGAAGCCCAGTACGGCCTCCTCCGCCATCTTTCTCAATCTCTTTTCTCCGACGCACTAGGGTTTTGTGCTGCTGTCCAAGCACGCCGCCGAGTAGGCTTTAGTAGTGCACGTGTTTCGGTTAATTCGGGTCGGATCACAACCGCATATGCTACACACGACTTCCAAAATACAAATAGTCCGAAACTTCGATGCAAATAGATCAAGCCCTACTGGAATGAGGGGAGGGGCCTGCTGTCCCGAGCGATCCCGGTCCTCTCCGGTCTCGTTTATATGATCAAAAACATTCACTTCTAACAGGTCGAGTAAAAAAGGGATTCAATAATTTTCTCGATCCCGCCCCCCATTTCCTATTTTGGAGCATATTTTGAATATTTTTTTTTTGTTATAGATACTCACCCTGTCCCAATTTAAGTGTCTCTCTTTCTAATTTTGAATGTCGTAAAATAAATGTCCACTTCTGTAAAACATCCATCAAAACATGCGAAACTTCAAATTTCACCCTTAAAAATACTATATCCATCCCAATTGGTTTGTCCAATATTTTTAAAATTATAACGTTTTCATGATTTTAAAATCTTTGTATGATAAAACTTATTGATATCTATCACACAAGATTCATATTACATATATTTTGAATTCCATATTGAAAGTTACAAACAATTTAAATTAATTTTACAAACTTCACAATTTGTCGAATGATAAATTTTGACTTATTAAAAAACTCGATTCCTAGTAAAGAGCACTTAAAATAGGACAGAATGAGTATTTTTTGAAAAGTTATATTCCCCGTCTCTTTGTGTTACCGCATAATTCCAACTTATTTTTTCTCACATCAACTTTTACATTACTTTCCACTACTTACCATTATCAATATAATAATACCCCACTGACTTTTCAAAAAGGAATATATTTTTAAAGGCAAAATAGGAAATATACCCACTAACTTTTCAAAACATACTTATTAAGGGGCAGTCCAAAATGGAAAGTTAAACACTATAAAAGGGACGGAGGGAGTAAAATTTAAAAAACAAGAACAAATTTCACTTCAAGAATACTACTACTAAATTAGAGTGAATGATACCATGCGACAATGATACGTATTACCTTTGTCAAATGATAGAATAACAATAATACTCGAGATAATTTTTTGAATTTATCAAAACTGTCGCATAAAAACTTGAATGGCTAGATTTATTGCTGAAAAAATCATTAAACTAAAATTTCTTTCATAGTTTGGCCCCCTCCAACTTTGATTCCAGGCTCCGTCACTAGTTGCGTAAAATTACCCAGAATACTACTTCACCTACGTAATAGACAGTTGGTTTGGAATAATTCTCTCAAAAAATGAGAGAGCATAGAAGCAGAAAAATATAGAATTGAACATGCACATCTCAAAGCTCCAGAAGAGAGAACCCGGGGGGCCTGCAAGTGGGGTTAGTTTTACAAACAAAACGCTTTGGTACTCTCCTAGCATTGTCTGCATTAATCCATCACATATAAGGGTAGAGCTGTTTAATAAGAAGAGTAACTTCATACAAAAACCGATAAGCAAAACATAAGAAATCCGTCGAAATAGTCAAATCCGATTATTCACCAAATTTTCTCAGAATTCAAGAAAATTCATCAAGTATAAACTAGTAGGAATCATCCAGTTTTTTAGTCATCGGGTGATCAACGGTAGAGGCTCTCAGATCTCAGATTCTCTGCAATTTCAGTTTCCCATCGGTCTCCATTCTCGAGCAACTTCTCTTTATCATATAGAAGCTCCTACAGCAATGAGGTAAACATAAGTGGCTTGAAATTTCAATATAAAATAGCAGAATGCAATCAACTTAAGCATCCACAAACCTCGTGAGTCTCAGTTGCAAATTCAAAATTGGGTCCTTCAACGATAGCATCAACGGGGCATGCCTCTTGGCAGAAACCACAGTAGATGCACTTTGTCATGTCAATGTCGTACCTGCAAGAAACAACTCCATGAGAGAGAGAGAGAGAGAGAGAGAGAGAGAGAGAGAGAGAGCTATTCAGCAAAGTCATTTCACCTTGTTGTTCTACGGCTTCCATCTTCACGCTCCTCAGCCTCAATCGTGATAGCTTGAGCTGGACAAATCTGTCATGCAACCAACAGTACAAAAGAAAATGTTAACCAGCAATTCCATATTATAGAAATTATATGAACCAGAGGTTTGCACATGTATAATTAATAATAATGGACTTTGCCGTTCTTTCCCAACTAAACTAGAAAAGTTTAAGAATACTTTAATTCACAGGCCATTTAAGAAGATTTCAACTTATGTCCTTTTTTGGCGGAGGAATGCACAAACAATGACCCCCGGTGTGTTACCTTGAGATAAAACAATTTAAGCAAACAAATATAGCAAGTTTAATACCAAGCCTAATGTAGCAAGCACAAAGTGGGTGGTGCATAGTTAGGTACAAACTTAGGGTTATCATACTACTTCTCGTAAAGCAGTGGCAATTGAACAGTGGTAATTGAATCAGAACTCTTACAGCTTCGCAGAGTTTACAAGCAATGCATCGCTCCTCCCCAGTTGGATAACGGCGGAGGGCGTGTTCACCACGAAAACGAGGGCTCAAAGGGCCTTTCTCAAACGGATAGTTGATCTGCGCAGTGAAAGAAAGTTTTAGATTTTAAGTCCTCCAAAACTTATGCAGGACACATTTACTGAAGAAACTTACAGTAACTTTTGGGTCAAAGAAGTACTTGAGCGTCAGCATCAGACCACGAACCATTTCAGTGAGAAACAATGTATTTATGCTTCGTTCAAACACTGCAATAAGTAGGCAAGAATTAGGAATTTTAACCAGACTCAAGAAAAGTACAAGAGCTGAACTTAAACGAAGTGGCAGAATCACCCCCTAAAAGAGTCTTACCAGAACTCCAATCCTTAGAGATCTCCCTCGCAAGCTTCTCCCTTTCTTCATCATCTGCAGTTTTGAGGCCAAGGGGAAAGGAACATATAAAAAGGAAACCACAGACGGTCCACAGATATCTGAAACTGATTAAAGTTGTTACAATCATGATTTGCCCGCTAACTAAGCACTCAATAACCCCATTAAAGGAAGGACATGCCAGATTAATACGAAATGGTGCAGATAATTCGAGGCTAAAGAAAAAAGTACATAAGACAAACTGACTACAGACCTAGATTGCAACTTCTTCTTGGGAGGTCAGGGATCCTGAATACCACAGGCATATTTTGAAGTGCAATAACTTTACAATGTGGTTGTGTTTGGCAACTATTATTGTGTTTTCGGTAGTGTTGGGGCTATTGACATACGATCTAATTTATTCAGATTCCACGCTTTGCATAAAAAATTATTAGTTCTAAAAAGTTTTCCATGGATGAAAATTTCCACATACCAAGGATTGAGTTGAGGACATGTATGCATTTATATAATTTGGTACTCTCTGATACATATGCCTTGTACAAGGGAAAGTATACGGAGTCTAACAGAGAGAAATGACGTAGAATCCCTTTCAATGCAATGACAATGGATAGTAAGGGAAAAATGATAGCAAAAGAAGATTGTAATTTGTTATGGTATGAGCAGGCCATAACCTCGAGCAAAAGAAACAGCCATCCACATTAACTTTTACAGGCAAATGCAATCCTCCAACAACGTGGATATAAAGCAATGATAAAACATTTAACCAAAAGGACATGCCAAGTTTGTCTGATAATAAAATTCATAGTTAATACAGGTGACATGATGAAGACCAGTAACCATACAAGGCAAATTACTTTCACAACAATTTTGTTCCCATAAAGAATCTCCATCTTTCAAACCTCCAAAAATGAACTCGTATGTGGCAACATGTGTCCATCTCTAAAATGAATGCCCTATAGTTACTATCTGGCATGTGGTGCATAGCAGTTACATGGGTCAATCCTTCTTCTTTTTTGAAAATTCCGTTTCGCTCTTGCAGATATTAAATGAGATTTCTAAAAAACCATTATCCTTTTCGACCCGATATAGTTTTGTTACTTTTGTACAAGCGTGGTGGCCTTTTCTGCATCTTCAGTAATACACTTCACATGTATGAAAAAGGACTGCATGTATGTACAGGTAGAAGACAATAGATTGGACAAACTTAAGAGCATAGTGCTAACCTTTATCAGTAGAAAAAGACTGTTTGGTGGCAAATGTGCGTGTACCCAATGCCATCCCGTACAGGTTTGGGCTTTCTAATGCTGGTCTCGCCAAGGCCTGCGTATTGATCCATGCAATACATGTTAAGTATCCAACATCAAATTGTGATGATTAGTGACATGAATACAGCTAGTAGTACTGTCACAGCAAAGATCAAAGTAACAGCACAAGCAGTATCAACAATCATGTTAAGGATGAGGAGTATTTCTTCCCTCACATGCCACGTTATATGGCTAAAAGCTAAACAATTATCCCAAAACTCTACACATGCGTACTTTCTCTTCTTCGGCTTTCAGTTCATGCTATTTTATGTAATTAAGTTAAGACCCTCACTTCAATGATAGAATCAATCACATACTTAGGGCATATAATCTGAACAAACATTTAAATCTATGGGATATCAAAAGCGCAATAATGACTCCAAACATTTGGAGAAATAGGCCAAACCAACAAACACACTGCACGAAAAAAACAATCAACAAAACAAACAGAGAACAAAAGACACAGATTTTTATGTGATTCCCCAACTAGGTCGTGTGCCGTCCAAGGCTCACACCATTTTCCACTATCTATCGAATTTGCATCGAAAGAAGAATGGGGAGTATAAATTACATCGGCTGCGCCTGCTTATAGCAAGTACTTATAACTGAAAAGTTAGCGAAGCTTAAATTAGAGAGAATCAGGCTTCACAACTCAACAAAACAAAGTCGCATGCAATCCACGACACCCACATGCTGGCACGGAAATGCTCAAGCCAAGCCTCACGAACAAAAATCCTCCCATTTCTAAAATCACTAGCAATTGGAAACTAAGATACTAGATCAAGTGAGGGAAATGAACGGATCACGCAATTTAAACGGTTTAAATCATATACGTGACGCTGGCATATCAGCCCCGATGAAAACTTTGGAACCCTAGAGCAGCTAAATCTGAACTCCAAACCGATTTGACAAACCTCCCGTCGGATAAAACAAAGCAAAAATCCATTTTTAGGGCTTCGGATGGGTTTTGATTTGCAATACCTATCATCTTCCAAAACGTCAGGAAATTACGCAGATTTAGACATAAGTGTGTTCGTGTAAGTGAGAGAAATAGCTTACAAGCTGGCGAGAGCGAAGGGCGAAGAGGGATTTGCGAGCTAAGATGGCCGCCATTGATGATTGATCTAGCTCGATACGATGGAGGTGTACTCGATTCCGTAGAGAGGCGATTTGGGTAAGCGGTTAAGTACGGCGTCGATGTCTAAAACGGTGCGTTCAGGAATTCTGGTCCTTCCGTTTGGGGAATGGAACATGCCAGCACTAAACTCCCGTTTGCAAATAGCGAGTTTTAATAAAAGTCAACGGAGGTTGAATTAAGGGTAAATCTCACACACACCCCCAATTTCGTTAAAATCGCACTTCATATCCCTACTTGTCTGAAAATCACTGCAACTAGAGCCGGTCTTAGCTAAAGAGAGCGTTGCGGTCGATTTAGGCCCAAAAAAACTACGAATTTCAAGGGCCCCGTATTTCAGTACCCTAAGTGTCTTTTGTAATAAAAAAACATGTACATCGTTTTGGGGTTATTTATTATATTAATAAATAATAGTATTTATTTTTGAAGTGTAATTTATCTACTTACATTTTGCTCATTAAGATTTGGAAAAAGACCTCATTTTGGTTTTCCCTTTAAGCCTCCAAAAAGTCAAGGCCGGCTCTGACTGCAACGGAATGAATTCCTAATCCTTTGGTTTCGATGAAATGAATTACATATTCTATTTCAGTATTTAATTCAAAGTTAAAGAGTGAGAATATTAGTTTTCGTACACACGTTGTTTTTCCATAGAATATTGAAAAATATATAATACCATACTTTTTGTTGTTTTTACACGACGAACTTTGTACATTCAAAGTGCATATAAATCACGTCATTGTAGGAAAAAATAACAAAAGTCATATCCAAAAACTTATGGGACCAACGCTAATTAGGAGAGCATATTGAAAAGATTTTCTTTACACTTTTTTTTCCTGACAGATTGCTTACAACGTAAACACTATAAAGACGAGTAAATTTTGCTTGTAACAACAGATTAATGAAGGCAGGGGGTAATATGGTCTTTTTAATCATTTTTTTTATAAAAAAAACACACCAAAAATGTAAAAAGCTCTTTCAAAACTTAAACCGATAATCGAATTGTTTGTTGATTGTTCCTCCATTGTCAAACACCCGTACTGTGAAGGGTCAAAATGCAAATTTGGGAAAATTGAGCTCCCAAAACGGGCTATTGACCTCATGGTTTAGGGTTTAAGGCGTTGAAGAAGTGTTTGCCTCCATCATTTTCCAGGCAACTCTTCAGTGAGAGACAGAGAGAGATGGCATCGGCCTGCAGATCGGCAGTAGTGGCCGGAGCGAGGTCCGTCACAGCTCGATCAAAAACACCACTTCTCAAAAGCCTCTTATCGCCCAAATCCAGCACCCCCTCTCCTTTCTCCCCTTCCACAAGAGCTTCCGCTGCTTCAAGGTAACGCCACACATTCAAACATATGCATATGTAGATACAAGCGCAGTAGCCTTTTATCAGTCTATGCACGGTAGCACGGAAAAATTATGTTATGTATTACATTGTCATACACTTTCCAACATAATTTTTTTCAAACTGCCCGCAATTTTAACTCCAAGGGGATTGCTGTTCAAGTTGTTAGACTTACGGGTTTGCTCCCTCCTAGGTCAAGTCTCACTTTTGAAACCTCTTACGTGCAATCAATTGTGTTTGGGAGTTTTGTTAATTTAAATGGCCCTCCGCTAGTGGACAGTGGAATTGCTCCCCAGGATTTGTCGAGGTGCGTGCAATCATTAGATTGTATAAAGTAAATAACATGATCAATTGTTCAGAGAAACTATATTGAAAAGTGATTAATTATGGAGTTAGAAAGATATATTGGCTAATAAATGAGTGGCTTGGGAAAGTGAAATGGTAGAGAAAGAAACGGGACCGAGATGATAGACTTGGTGGACAATGAATGAGTGACGTGGGAAGTGGAAGGGTGGAGAAAGAAGAGAAAGAAATGAGAGAAGTGGAGAGGGGTGATGTGGATTTTTGTCTGATTGCCATGCTGATACAACTCTTTAGTATGTAGTTTCAATAGATAGGTTTATAATTTTTGTGTGTGTACTTCTATGGTTTACTAAGTAGGATGGATGGATTTCAGGATGGCTGCGGTGCTGGGAAGCGTGGAGTCAATGATGCCATTTCATAGCGTAGTTGCTTCTGCTCGTCTCAGGTCCAGCATCGCAGTTGATTCCACTTGCTGGAGCTTGCTTTCTCAAGGTTCCTCCCCCCTCACATATCTTTTCTCCTGTTAGAAGTTATCATTTTTATCTTTTGAGTTTTACCGCTTATAGTGAAATTACATTTATTTTAGATTTACTTCTTTTAATTGACCAGCTTAGTGTACATATAACATAAATATGATATTGATATGAATGGAAGGAGTAATGCTTATTGTGGATGGGAATTGCTTGGTGTTTTGCGGTTCTACACCCCTTTGAAAAAGAGGCCAAAAGAAAAAACTTTTCTCAATCTGGGATAGAGCTAGATCTTTTCTCTGGGTAGACGTTGATAAGTCATTTGAATCCAAGAAGTAAACCAAAACTTCATTATTGATAAAAGAAGAATGAATACTGCTTTGTTTGGTTCCATTTTTCTCTCCTTTTCCAAAAAAAAATTCAAAAAGAATCTTTCTTTTTCCAATCATTTTTAACATTTCTCACTCCACTCATTACTTCATTATTCTCATTCTCTCTCTATCACTCTCCAATCATTAACTCATTATTCTCATTTTCAAAAACCCAACCAAACACTATCTCAAAAATTCTTCTCAAAATTTTCTTTTCAAATCCAAACACAGCCTACGTTGCTGAAACACGTAGAAGTTTCCCATGAAAGATGACAGGGATGTATCTCTTGAAAAGAAGCATGTTAATTGTTGCTCCATTAGCAAAAGGAGAATTGGATGGGAGAATAACCTTCTGAGTAGTTCTATTACAAGGGAGAATAATGGTATTATTGTACTTTCTGTTAAATGATAAAAACACCAAACTAGCATTGCCAATATTGATTAAATAAACACTGCTGCTACATTGGAATAAGCATATTATTTGTCAGATAAGTGTGTGGCAGCCCCATTGTCTCTCCTAGATCGGTCCCTGTAGTTTCAATATCTATTACCAACTTTACTAGTCAAAAAAAAAAAAATCAATTACCAACTTCCCTTATTTGTTGTTTTATGCAATAACTGGTTGTGTCAAAGGTCACACCTCTCGGTTTCTTTGCAATGTCTATTCTGAAATTGGTCTTCTACCTTTTGATATAGGATTTGCGACACCGTTGTGACAAAGGTTGCAGTATTTATCCGGGGAAATAAGTGAGTAGGATTTGTTTCCATAACCTTTTGTCGGTGGAGAAGTCCTTCAAGTTTAAAATTTTTGACGTTGAATTCTGCAGCTTGTGTAAACTTTTAACCTCAAGTTTTTGAGTGTGCCATTTACTTGAGCTCTTTGTTGGCATCTCGATGTATGTTCCTGTGATTGGATTATAACTCTACATTTATGAAGTTGCTTCTGTGGAATGGGAGAATGATGGGTAATTGCCGCGAATGACCACTGTTGGGTCTTTATCTTCATCAGATTTGAACTTTTAGCTTATTTTAATGAATCACTTGTTGTTACAGAATCCACGTGGTCCTTGGTTGATAGTTTATTTCTATCGAACATTCCTGTGCATCTGGGCAAGTCACAATGTGACATTCTGATAAAAAAAAATTCCCTGGGTTTTTGTTTAGCAAAATTTGTTGAAGTTCTGCTTGGAAAGCTAGACTACATTTGTTTGCTAGTTAAGTGACTTAAGTTTTATTGTTCGTCTCTGGTCTCTCTCTCTCTCTCTCTCTCTCTCTCTCTCTCTCTCTCTCTCTCTCTCTCTCCCTTTTAGTGAGACTGTAGGGATGACTCAAGTTAACGGCCACTGGGGGGGTACAAACAAGCAGGAAAACATCTTTTACAACGTGTTAAAACTTGTTGGACCACATCTGGTATGAACGCACTGCTCGGCAGTCCGTTGGCAGTATTTATCTCTAACTAGTAAGCATCTTGCAGTTTTCTGTCCACTCATGATGCGGTGTTTACTGTTTAGTAGCAGTTTCCTCATCGCGACTGTTCACTTATGATGCGGTGTTTACTAGGGAGAGTGGGTGTCCTTGTCGTGAACAACGAAACAGGAAAAGTCTAATCAACCCTTTCTTAAACTTGTCAGTTGCTTCCTGTGATGCTCTCTGGCCGCAAGTCAGTTCATGTTGTATTGTTAGGTTACCCGAATGTGCACTTGTTTCCTATTATCTGTCTTTGCTACGACCTACTAGTCCGAGTGATGTGTCTTTTCATTCATTCTGATCTTACAACATTGCTTTCATTTTCTGACCACTCAAGCAAGTCTTCCACTGATTCTTTCTTTTTCTTCTTCTTTCCGGTATATTCCTTCATTGGCATTCCGTAGACTTTGCAGTTCCTCGGTGATAGAGACTCCAAGTTGCAGTTACTCGAGCTTTGCATATGAGCATTCTGTTCTGCCATTTCTGTTGCGCCTACCGCTCAACTCTTGCATTCCATTATGGCTGTTGCTTGGTGTAATTCGGTTCAAGTACAGTCTGGATATATGATTAAATCATTTGGTTTTTCTACCATATAGTAATCGTTTCACTTGTTCCCAATCTCTTGGTTTTAATCCTGCGCAGTTATTTTCTTTGAACAGTACCACTAGTGTCTGTCGCGGAAGGGTATGGCGCTTTGTATCTGAAGACAATAGACAATGCTAGAATTTATTCGAGTTGTGATGCTAGAAGTATTACAGTCTTTTAAACATTGAACAAGTTTCTTTGCAGGATATTGAGAACTTCCATACTGTTGCTATGAGCTTTGGATTTCAAGGGTTTTTTGTTCTTTTTTTCTCTCCATGCTAAATAAATGTTAAAAAGTCCTTTCTTTTGGCTGAAAACTTCAGGGTCTTCCTCTTTGCAAATTCCGGTCACTGCTATAAGGTCATAGGTATGCATGAGATTATTTCCAGAGGAATAGATGGGAAATGACACTGTTGTTAATTTGTTATGCTGAAAAGTGTTCTATGGATTGAATATGCGCTTTTATGGCATTGGTACCTTTAGAAATATATCGACGATACCTTGAATCACTTTGGCAATTCAAAAAGCGAGTGCCAAATCAATCATTATATGTACTTGATTTTGACACTCTTTAGTTTCCAAAGCAAAATGCAAAAAATAAGAAAATAGGCTCTCGAACACACCATACACACATTTTTCAAGCATACGTTTGAAGCCTGTATACGTGTCTTGAGACCATGGGAATAGCACGTGAAAAAGATGACGTGGCACACTGCTATCACGTGTTCTATTGTCGACAGGAAAAGGTACAAAAGAAATTCATTACAGAGTTGAGTTTTTTTTTTTGTTGTTTGATCAACTACTACTACTAGTTGACGAAATTGGAATTTCCAGTAGAGCAATTACGTCAAACCCCCCAATCTTGGCCGAATGAGATTTTTCGCCCTCCATACCAAATTGCTGAATGCTGATCGCTTTTGGGCAGTTGTGTGACTCAAACTATTGCCTATATTTCATAATCTATAAGATTTTAGTGATTTTGAAAATTTTATTTAATAAAATTAATTGAGATCTGTCGAGTAAGATTCATATTGAATAAAAAATGTATCATAAATTAAAAGATATAGTTTGATTTCGAAAAGAGAGAATGATTTTTCAACATATAGAAATGTACAAATTACTGTAGTTCTTTTGGAGGTACAAATTGAACTCTATACTTTTCTCAAACCACATACTCCTCTTTGGCGTTCTTGTTCATCTCTTTCCTGGCTTTTTTATTTAGTATTAAATTTAAAATAATTTCGCCTAAAATATTTCTAGAAGGCGAAATTAGAAAACCACCCCCAAAATAACTTTTACATTCCCATTATGTCTTTTCAGACATTATGTCATTGTTTCTATTTATTAAAACGAGTTTTCTCATAAAAGTTGAGTTTAGCTTGGTTGCTAAAATTACTTTTATTTGTCATTAGCTAAATGCTAAGTTGTTTAGCAAATGGGAGTTGGGGGTGCTAAGCAGGAAACTCACCTTAAGAACCTAACGAGTTCCTTTTTTTTTTTTTTTGTAAAGAGATAGAAATAGTATCAATCAAAACCACCGGCCCAAACCATTGGTTACCAATACAACTACACAAAACTACTAGCCCGAAACCACCGGCTAAAAAAACCACCTACAAAAAATATCAAAAAAATAAAAAGGTACAGAAAATGAAAATGCCGGAGCCATCGCCAGAGCTGTCACCACGCCACCGTGGTTGTTAGGAGTCCAAATCTGAAAACTCCAGATTCGGTTGGTTCGACAAATCTAAGAAGCGACCCGATTTCTCTCCATTTCATAGTACTTTTTCCATGGGTTTAGGCGTTTAGCCCAGCTACGAAACCCACTTATATGTTCTTCGATTTTTCGTCCTTTTGCTCCATAATTTTTTAGATCTATGAAAATACTTGGAATATGTGTGTAGTTATGTATGAATCTCAATTTCGTAAAAGCTAGTTTCTTTTTTTCTCAATACACTATTCCGAAAAAAGGATCCTTTTTCATTTCGTAGTGGAGTTCTTTTTGTGGTGATTGATATTTGATACCTTATATATATAATTGGAACTTTTGATGAGCATAATGACACGAGGATCGTTTTAATTAGATTACCCTTATGCCTCGCCATATAAAACTCATTATTTACTGTGTATAGGTTCCACACACCATGTGACTGTGTTGGAGTCGAGTTGGACACTTTTGTTATACATATATCACTTTTGATTATTTAAGATGCAACCCTGATCCCTCTCTAAACTACATTGCTACGGTCAAGTTCTCCAATGAGATTAAATCTAATAAAAAATATGAATTTCGAGATCGTTCATTCTACTCATAGATTTACTAAAACTCCAAACAACGAAAACAATTTGTCTAAAGTCATTTACTACACAAGCTGAACAAATTTTTTTACGAGAAACTCACCCTACATTTCACTATCTATGCATTTAATTTTCCTTGGGTATTTCGTTAGTAATTTATTTAGAATATACTTTTGAATATTACTTTATACTCCAATATTTATGCATTTAATACTCCACCCTTTTCAATTCCAAATGATACATCTCTCTCCCCTGCCAGGATAAGGTAAGGTCTGAGGAATATCAGATTTCCGGTGACTCTACTTAGTGGCGGACCCAGAAATCTAACTCAATGGGGGCACTTTATTCATTTTTATCGTGCAATTTTTTTTCCTAGTCAAACGATCTTGCTAAATTAAGACATTTATTATGGACTATAATATTTATAATGCATACATTTTATAAAAAAAATGAACACAGAATTAATTATACATTTTTATTTTGAGATATCTATGAGTGTGAATATTAAATATAACGTTATATTACATAATTATACTAAATATATAATATAAATATTTTTTTTTTTTGAGTTTTGCACCGGGTCAGTGGGGCACGTGACCCCCTCGGGTCCGCCCTGACCCTACTCCTTTCCACCACATTTCCTAAATCTATATATTACTTATATAGTAGTATATACTATACCTGTATGAATAAATTAATGCGATACATTGAACCAGATAAATAAGCAGTCCCACGAGAAACTTCTTAGAGATTTAATCGAAAAGAGAAGGAACCCGTTTTTGCTCGTGCAATTTGAAGATTTGGGTTCTTTTTGTTTTTCTGGTAAACCCAATATTCTAGTTTCGTTTTTTTCAGCGAAACCGATTCTATATGATACCACTGATCGCCTGAATTCGATTGTTCGGACTGTAGATGATACAGATGCAGGAGTGGAGAATCTGTTTTCAAGAAACTTTTAATGTGAGTGTTTTTGTGCAGTATGTAATTTTGGATCTGTTTTTTATTTTTATTTTTTTTGCTTTCTATACTCTCTTTTACAAGCGATATTGGAACAACCAGCTATTGATTGTGGTATCCACCAAGGGATTTATGAATTATCATTGAATGTGCAAAATTAAAAATACTAATTCGCTAGCTTTGTTGTTTTTGTGTACTACGTACTTTGATGATGGTACAGTGAGTGAAAACAGGCTGTATTTTTTGTTCGTTTTCCAATTTCCATGACGTGCATAATTTTGTCTGCTATTGCCGATAATTTAATTGCATTCTATGCATGTTTAGTTTTGATTTCTTCTTGTTTATAATGGTTTTTTTGAATCCGCTTCTTGTTTGCAATCGCTAATCACTCTTCTAATTGCAATATATTGGGTTTTCGGAGATGGAAATTTCTGATGTTCTTGGAGATTTTCCATTGTTTGTCAATTTTCCCTCTCCGATTTACTAGTGGAAGTTTGATTTTAGTATGTTTTTTCTTTTCACTACAAATTGGGGTATCAATCAGTTTTGGCAGCTGCCATCTTGTTCAGCTGTTTAGCTATCAAGTTTTGTTATTCCTACTTGTTGATTTTGAAATTTTCTTGTGAAATATTACATCATATTATTTTTCTTTTTCTTTTTTTGGTGGAATTATTGCTTCATCCTCTTATCCCTGCTCTCTCTTATTTTGGACTTCAGTTTCTTGCTTTGTTGGGATGGTTGTTGTCTTGTACTCAATTACTCCAATTTCTACTGTTTGTCTTTTGCTCCTTTTCAACCAGAAATTAAGGTGGAAAGTTGCAACAAAAAGGTTATATTCCTCTACACAATCCCATTGTTTAATGGGCTGCTTCCTTTTATCCCACATCGTTCTGTTAAGGGCTCCTTTCTCTCTCAATTGGGTTTCTCTTTTGGTGTCATAAGTCATAACTAAACAGACCTTTCATTTAGCTTCATCTTGACTCATAGTAGTGAGATTCCTCTTTTTGCAGTTTCAAGTTTTTCTTCTCTGTTGTACCTAATCTGTGGTTTCTTCGTTTCTTGGTGTTTTAATGTGTTGATATCTTTTTGTAAATTGCTTTGAGATGGCTGTTCACATTTTTTCAGGTTCCCTATGCTCATATGAGTCCTACTTGTTTTGGGTTTTCCCACTACATCATCTCAATTAGTGTTCATAGATTTCAGTGAAAAAGGCGATTAGCTTCTAGATCACTCACTATGGATAATTCTCACGGATTGGAAAATGGAAATGGCTGCCACAACAAGCTGAGGCAGCCTAAGGCATCCTTATCTTGGCTTGATTTGAAAGTCTTTTATGTGAGAATTACCAAATGTGAGATAGATGGTTCGACTCCTGAGTTCCTTACACTAAACCATATTCCGCTAGATCGGGACACCCTTCTAGAAGTAAATGGTGCTAGAACTAGCATGTACTCTGATGGTGTTTCTTCCCTTCTGAGAAGAGATCGGTTGGACAAGAAGTTCGAAGAGGTAACATTTGTGTCCACTGAGAGTATAAGAGTGAGTGGGAGCGTAAAATTCGAGGTTTTTGACAAAGATGTTCTATTGCTATCTGGGGTACTAGAGTTGTGTACGAGTAATGGTTGTGTTGGGGAATTGGAGAAAAATGGCCAGAAATGGAGGGTGAATTGTGAATCAGATATGGTTCCAGGCATGGGGTTTTTTAAAGGAAAACCAAGAATTGAAGTTTTTGTTGCTGGTTGCTTCGCTGGTGGTAGTCCCATTATCTTAACGAAAACTGTGCAGCTTAGTCTCCGAAAGAAGCAAATGAGGAATAGCTTGGATTCAATACCGGAATATGAGGCAGCTGAGAACCAAAATGATGTTCCAGCTGAGTTTATTAATCTTCAGGTAAAGACTTGCTTACCAATTTAACTATGTTTGTAGTTGTCTTCTTTTTCTTTGTTTTTTATGTTTTCAAATAGAGAAATGATGGATGAAAAGTTCAGAAACGTCATTTCCATATTTGCACCGAAACATTTTTTGGTTATTCGAAGACATCTTGTTAACATTTTCTTAAAAGTGGTTTTCCTTCAAAAATTGCGATAACAGTTCCTGATAACAGTTCGCGAAGCAATTTTTGGGTTTTCGGTAAGATGGAAACGCAAAACAAAAAACTTCAAAACATACGAGCAGAAGTGAGTTTTTAATTTCTCCCTGGTCAAATATGTTTTTCCTAGTTAAGGATGTTTTGTTCGTCAGAAAATTTAATATGCATTGAGCTTGACCATAACGAATTCATGTTCTTTAGTTGATTCCCAAACAAATCAACATTCTGTTGCAGCAATCTCTTCACTGCAAGAAGGGGGATGATGCTATGACAAGCACATGAAATCTTATCTTAGGAGGGTCAGTAGAGCATGGGGCTGGCACATGTTTCTAAGTTGGAGAACAATAGTACAATATTGTCCTTTTTGTTTTATGACATTATTTTGATACCATCACATATTTTTGTATGGTTAATATATTTAATACCATTTCTCTAGGCTATTATTGAGTTTTGTTTGTTCTAGGCCATTACACCTCGATTAATTATAATTCCAGGGTCCTGAAATTAACGACCCAACAAACCTTTAGGAGTTCCAAGGTGTTTTTTTTTTTTTTTCCGGGTAGAAATCGAGCCTGCGTGCTTAGGGGAGTAAGCCCCTTAAATGTTGCCATGGTCTCATCTCGATCAAGCCCATTTGGTGGCCAGTACTTTGTCACGAGGAACAGCTAAAAAACTAGTAGTAATCTTTGATGCAACCTTAATATTTTCACTAGTATTTGATACTAGGTGCTAATGATGTAGTACATATTACGATAGATACATGAAAAGGTGTTTAACTACTGATTTCTCTCTAACATGATTCGGTCATATGCAGGCATCAGATTGTCCAAATTATAAACCGGGAAACGCAGACTATAAGTACCTTTATACAGGGGCAGAATATTTAGAAGGTGAAGATGGAGAGCTCTCATGGTTCAATGCTGGTGTTCGGGTAGGTGTTGGAATTGGCCTCGGTGTTTGTGTCGGGATTGGAATAGGAGTGGGGTTGCTGGTTCGAACCTACCAAGGAACCACCCGAAACTTCAGAAGACGACTACTATAAGATCTAGTACCGGCTGTATTTCACTTTCTAACCGGAGATCATCTATTTTGCTAATCTAACGTATTTCCAGAAAGAAAAAAAAAATGCAAAAAGAACAGAGTAGAAGAACTCATTTTCCGTGATCAAGTGCAGGTTATGCATGAATTTTGAGTTCCTGAGGTTTTTATCTTGCTTTGGTTCAGGCTTTAATCCGAAATAAAGGTGGTGTTTTTGTTCTTAAATAAGTTCCATTTACAGAAATTTGCATGGCATTTTCTGCACCTGGTGTTGAAGGAAACAGCTTGAAACTGTGACAAGATCCTTTTCGTGTAGCTTTGTAGAGTTGTAATCTTTGAGGAGTTTCTGTTTTTCTTTCGGTTTTTTGTTTCATGAAGTTGTCAATAGCAACGACTTCTGGTAATAAAAACAGACTTTTAGCCTCTCTTGAGTATACTGAAATTATGTGTCTAATCTTAGAGTTGCAAGTAGTTGTTGGTACCACTGAGGTGGTAGCCTAATTGGCCAAAATGAGTGGAATAAAATTTCTCTCTTTGTGTGCCTGGACCTCTCAGGTTTGAATTCCTCTCATGTTATTGATGGGACTTGTGTGGATTTGCAGAGAGGACCTTTGGCCAACAAGTCACCTAAGTGGTGTTGCGGTGACGGCTTGTTCTATTCGAACAGTAGCTATGGCTCAACCGGACATTTCATAACGCGTCGGGAACCCTAATGGTCACGTCCATTGACGATTGCTACGCTGGTCGTCCCTTCTCATCCTTTTACCAGTTCAAAAAAAAAAACGTAGTAGTTGTTGGTATTCTCTTAGCTACTGTCAAATGGACAGGGCCAACAGCGAAGCCATACAAACAGCGAAGCCATACAGTATCATACATAATCCAATCAGACTCTACTCAAAAGTCAAAACCAGAAAGCCCCCATTTACTCGATTATCTAACAAACAATAACAGCACTTCATCAAATCAGGTTCTGCTAAACCGTTTTCTGAAATTCCCGCCCCTAGGGTTTCTGTAGAAGTTTTCTCTTAGGGTTTCTACCCAATAAAAAGATAACAATGGCGATGTCTTGTGGGGATGTTTTGTGACTGTTTTCTAGGGCTCTGTCAGCAAACCGAAAGACCACCCCTGACCACCACAAAAAGTGGTGGTCCTCCACTTTCCTAAGAGCCTCTCCAGAGGGGCCACAGAGGTGATAATCACAATCTGATCATGCGACTATAATTCTAATTCATTACGTAAATTAGGACGGTTGTACAAGTGGAAGTAGTGATCGTTGAATCCCAGTCTCCATCCACTTTTACGACCGTCCCAACCCAATCTGTAAAGGGGTGTCGTCTCCTTGACACCTGAACATTAAGTCCCTCCAGCAGCCAGTTCTTATGGTGCTTCTTTCAACTTTCGTATCCCTCACAATCATAGGTTTAATACAGCAGATGCAACATGTACAAAATTTACTTTCACCGCACAGGCCAGGCCAGACCCATACCCAGACCCAGGTATGTACAAAGTTTCCAGTTTCAACAGCACAATATCTAACAAGGCAGGCAAAGACCTGTGGTAACGCAAACGAACATGCTGTTTCTAACTGTCTAAACAAGTTCGACATCCTAGTCACCAGGGTTTTCAGAATGTTGGGGACGATTTGCTCGACGGAACCAGGTGGCGAATGCATTTACTAAATGAGGGCAGTCCTCAACATTTCGAGTCGAGAAGCTGAGACACTGCTGCAGAAGCTCCTGTGCATCTGACATGGGCAGTGTTGATATAATTTTCAGAAATGTTTCTTCGAGCTCCAAATACAGCAACTTTTGACTTGTCATGTTGGAAATATTGTCCTTGTACACAATTAGCACCGGAAGCCAATGTTTTACTAGATTCATTCTAACCTGCGCAAAAGAATTAGCACAAAATTAAGCCGTCTAAAGTATGCACATCATACATTAAAGAAGAAATGGCTCCTCTGTGTGCAAACGTGCCTGACAATTACTTTTATTGTACAACCAACACTCAAATATTCAAAAAATAATCATTGTACTTGATCATTCCTTACACATGATATGTAAATCTTTTGGTATTAATGGGCTTTATTAACTGCCATAAGCTCAAGAGATAATACGGCTATATTGGAGACAAGTCACGGGAAATGGATACATGTATCTGACCCAACTTATTGCAGAGGATTGTCGAGTTATGTTTGCGAGATGCAATAGAATAGGGTCAACTACAGAAATGAATAGTTAGGTAAGTTGCTAAAGGAAAGGAAGGGCCAAACGGTGAAAAGTGATTTAAAACGTGTCCTATATGAAGTATGAACTGCAAGCGAACATAATAACCTCTGCAACCGGACATGAAGCTTATTCAAACAGGTTTATAATCGGGCATGACCCAGACAATACAAAATTTGGGTAACAATGAAGCGGGAATTTATTGGCTGATGAAGCAATAACAAAACCTAGAATTGAGAGATATAAACGTAACCACATCACATTATAAGCCATAACAAGATATTGCAATAAGAGTGATGAGGTCAGTTCGCATAACAGTCATCAATCTCACAAAAACTCAGTGAAGCAATGATCTACGTGAAGAAAATAGCAATGCATCTCAAAAGTAGCAAGTTGGAAGCAGAACCTTTCTAGGAGCCAAAACGTTTCCAGCAACAACTGCATTGGCAAGCTTACAAGTGGACCGAATCAAAACAGCAGGAAGTGCCGGCGCAATATTCCTCCAAACATCATCTCGAAATGCCCTCTGCAAATCTGCTGTGAACTCAGACTGCTCACTCCACTCCTTCACGGCCGTATCCGCCACTCTCAGCTCAATCATCCTTTCCACCAACCACAACACATGCCTCCCATCAGTCATCGCCTTATGCAAATTCAACCTCTGAATGGCTTCCGTCTCATTATGGTCCCCTCGAAAATCTGGACTTGAGTACTCCTCCAAACACTCCTTCACGATCTTCAAACTCGCCTCAAACGCCCGATCCAACACTCTCCTTGCAGATTCCTAGGTATTTTAATTAGAAAACAAATAATTTATTTAGGCCAACATGACACCACAAAAGCATTTTAAAGAACAGAATGAATTCAAAAAAGCAAATAAATTCACAAAACAACAATTAGGCTGCAAACGAGCCGAGCTCAATCTTTAGCTACTTAAATAAACTAGCCGAGCTCGAGTTAGTTTTAACTCGACTAGTTTGTAAAGGCTTGTGTAGTAGACAAACCGAGCCTGTTAAAAGAACAAACGAATCAAGCTCGAACACCTCAATGACAAACGAGCTGAGCTCGATTTTGGGTTCAACTTGAGCTCCAGCTAGTACAATTATTTTACCGAGCCAAGCTCAAACACGTCAAGGGTCGGGTCGGCTGTTTGCAGCCCTAAATTGTCAACAATATGCATGATAGACTAGAAATTAATTACATCAATGTTTTTTTTTTTTTGGGATAATCAAATTACATCAATTTTAATACTAACATGCTCATAAAAATCACTTCAAATCAAATTAAGATAAGTAGGAGGACTAGGGTGTTACACCTTGGACGAGAAGTCCCTCAGGAGTTTCGCCACGAAAGCCTTTGCGAACGCCATGTTCGGATAGTTATGATTAGCCGTATGAAGTGCGGTGAGAATCAATCCGTAAAGCATTTCCTCACCCAACTCATCTTTCACCGGCGAAACCCTAGAAAGAAGCTCCTTAGACTCTTCCTCGCTCAAAAAAGGAATTAAGCTCACAACTCTCCTCTCTTCCTCCTCGGTCCACGGCACGGCTTCTAAAAACCTCACACACGACCTAACACAATCTTCAAACAAAAGTTCCAAAGCCACAGGAAGTATGTACAAAGCCGTGGATACGCTGTTAATCGCGTTGGAGAAATCGTTAGTGTAAAGGAGCTGGAGCACGGTCAAGTGATCGTCGATCGATCCAGCGGAAATTCCCAAATTGAAATGGTGAATCTTCTTATCATTACTCTCGCACTCGCTGTCGTTATTAATAATACTCTCACTCTGCCATCGATCCGATAAAAGCGTGGCGAAGTACTTGGATCTGGTGAGGACGTGCGAGTGGAGGTACACCTCGACGTCGGGTTGGTCGACGGAATCGAAGCCCGGTACGGATTCGGAGTCGTCGAAGGGTGAGGGGGGGTGGTCGAGGTAGATACGGAGGATGACGTCAGCGGTGGTGGAGTCGTTGAATCCGCCAGGTGAGGAGGTGGGGAGGGAGGAGAGAGAAGCGGAGCGGCGGATGGTGGCGGCGGGTGGTGTTTTGTGGGAGGAGGCTTCGGTTAGGGTTAGGTCGGGACGGGAGGAGTCGATGACGACGGCGGCGGTTGAGGAGAGACGGCTGTTGCTGTTGACACGTTGGCGTTTCTTTGGGGCGGCGCCGGCGTGGTTAGCGATCACCATTTCTGGATAGGATCAGAGGAAGATTGTAGAAAGAGGAAAAGGAGATGATTGATACTCCAATTTGGAAAAGGGTATTTTAAGCTTATCCAGAAATGGTATGAGAGATGTGACTAGCTGGGTTAAATGGGCGCGAGTTTCTTTTGTCGTGTCCACCCGCGGGAATACTGACGTGTACTATCTCTTTTGGGGAGCAATTTATGAGGAAATCATAAAAAGTATTAGTACTGGTATAAATACGAAATATAGAAGTTTTCCTGAGAAACGTAAATACTATTTTTGGACATTCATTTTGAGAACTATGGAGTAATAGGAGTCACAATTCTTAGATCTATTTATGTACTCATCTTAATTTAAATGAGTTATGTTGTCATCTGCCATTTAAAAAAAATCCATTACTACACCTCATTATTACAAAAATCATTCCCATATCAAAATTAATTTTATCACTATGCAGCACGGAACCGGGGGCCCTGTAGTGAGCAGCTCACTACAGGGTGTAGTGATCTTTACAATTGATGGCTCAGATCTGATTTACTTTATTGCCGGTAATAGTGCATATCAAATCTGAACCATCGATTGTGGAGATCAATGGTCTCTATTACTCACTACAGGCCCCCCACTTCCATGCAACACAAGCCTGCGCACTCTTTTCCCCTCCCTCTTTCTCTCTCTCTCTCTCGCTCGCTCGCTATGGTGGAAACCAAACAAAATCCTAGCCGCCTCCGGCCTTTAGCCTACACCATCCTTTCCTTCCTCTTCCTCACCACGATCAGCGATAGTCGTTTAGATTGGCGAGCAGCCATGGTAGTAGGAGAGAGCGACAGCTAGTGGAAAGGGCTAACTTAAATTGACGGCGGTGTTCAGATTAGCGTTGTTGCTCTCTCTCTTTCCGAACAATAATCAAGCTTGTAACAATTCTTGAGGGATACATGAGGAAAACACTTTCGAGCGTCTTAAAATTTACATCGATCTACTAAAAAATCTTGAAATCTTCTAACAAATTATGAAATTCAAAATATTTACAATTTGAACCATCTTTTTAATGCTCTCAATCTATAACTTGTGACAATACATATATCCAAACACCTAACGGCCCTATTGGAAGGAATCTTAAAAGGGTAATAGATTGGGGTATTAGTCATCTCGGTCCCACCATGTTATCTTGGTTTGAGAGGAAAAATGGGAGATGTGTTATTTATCCTCACATTAAATAACACCCCTTGTAATATATGATCGCCTTAACTGGTAAAATTACCAACATACCCCACATAATCACCTAGCCACACTCGTACCCCATCCTTCCCCTATCACTACTGAGGCGGCTGCTGGTGTAATTCTGGGCATTTTTCTAGCTTTGCAATTTTTTTCGGATAAAAAAATAAAATATTTTTGCACATAATTTTTATTATTTTTCCACAAAATTAAACTACTATAGAGACCTTTAATTCAATGCGAAAAGAATTTGAAAATTGTGAAAAAAAATATTTTACATTGTTGATTTGTTGGATTGGATTTACAATTTATTCGAATGAAGAAATAAAGTACTTCTACCCATATTTTTTTTCATATCAAATTAAACTAATAGATTTTTAATGCGATACGAATTTTTTTGAAAATTTGTCTAAAGGAATGTAATAATTTTAATACACGTATTTTTTGGACGAGTACATTCCATTTGAGAGTTTAATACTACTTTGCTCCTCTGCCCAGTCTCCTCCCCATTCCAGCGATCTACTGCTCGGCTGCTCCTCTCTCTTTACGAGCTATTGAAGACTGATTTCTCCGGAGGTCGAACCAGGTAAGTTCGTCGTTCGCTCATCCAGTCACGATTTCTAGGTTTTCGTTTTTCAGACCTTAAACTACGGTTTCGTTTTTGTGCTGAACCCTATCTCCAACAAAGCTTTTGATACCCTAAAGTATGTTTCGTTTAAAACCATGTGTATTGCTGTTATTGAAGCATTAGTAATCCACATAAGAAATTGGATAAAAGATCATTAGTATCTTATGATCCATTTGGAAAGGCGTGGGTTTCAATTGAAGGGATTTGGTATGCTGTTTTAACAAATATATTGTAGGTTGGATTATAGGTAGCTTGAAATACTATAATGGAAGTTGGAATAGAAGTAGAAAACCTCTAATTTATTGGTATCGTTCTGTAACTACAATCATCAACATGAAGTATTTCAATTCACTTCTATTGAATAGTTATTTCCAACCCACCATTCTTGAGCTCTCAAACTGACTAGCGAAATCCCTCTGTAAACTGCCAAATCTAAATTTGAGATTTTCTTATTGCATTATATTTTGAGATCCATAGGCATCCGAACATAGCCTTAAGGTGATGCTAGTCCTTCTTTGTCTGCCATGGCTGTTGAGATCACAGGTTGACCTGAAGAAGTAGTACTCAATAAAAGCTACAACTTTTGATAGGATTAGGGTCCAATCGTCTGGCTCAAAAATAGAGATGGCAAATGAGGATGAGAAAAATTTGATTGAAATCTTAAAAGAGAATGTTGAGATTGACATGGGGAAGTACATCAAGTACGTGCAAGCTCCGCAATGTGGTGCCATCGCAACTTTCTCTGGAACAACGCGTGATACCTTTCAAGGGAAGACTGTGTTGGAGCTCAGGTATGAAGCTTATGTGCCAATGGCCATCCGCTGCATCGAGTCAATCTGTTCATCAGCCCGATCAGCATGGAATCTCAACTCTGTTGCAGTGGCCCACCGTCTTGGCCCAGTTCCTGTTGGGGAGTCCAGTGTTTTCATCGCGGTCTCTTCTGTTCATCGGGCTGACGCGTTGGATGCTTGTAAATTCCTGATTGATGAGATCAAGGCTTCAGTTCCAATATGGAAGAAGGAGGTTTACACCAATGGAGAGGTGTGGAAAGAGAATTCAGAGTTTTTAGAGAGGAGGTTGGAGCTTGGGAAAAGTGTGGAGGTTATTGCTGGTAGAGTTTGTAGTGGGAGAAAAGTCGAGGTTGATGAACATAGGAAGAAGGGTTGCTGTGCTGGGAAGGTAAAGGTGGAAGATAATGGAGTGACAGATTCTTGTAATGGAGGAGGGCTTGGGGGATGAATATGGGTAACGGATACTACTTTTGTTTCTCTCTCTCCTTGGCTACCAACAATTATGTTTTATAGTTCATGTCATTTAACAGACTTTCTGTTGTACTTTCTAATCAATAAAGTTAAATCAATAGAAGTAACAGATTGTGAGCAAGTTGCCAGAACTTTCTATAATCTGTTTTTTCCTTTACTGTCCGATATTGTTTTTGTTGGGCTTTCCCCTCCACTTTGGTTTATGTTTTTTCGTTTCCTTACATGTGTATGAAATATAGCACACCGATGTTAGAGTGGCTCGTGCTAATTCTGTTGATAGCTAATTTCTAGAACTCCTAAGTTATATGTGGCTATTTGTATGTTCTTTGCCCAGCATAGAGGACCAAAGTAAATTGCAAGATCTAAATCTTTGTTCCAAGAATTCATGTTTTGATGTGGAGTTCTGATTCATAAATGCAAAACCTTGTTGGATCCTTCCATAAATGATTATAAAAAACAGAGGTTTTTCTTTTTGAACATGAAGTGCATCTAGTGGAACCTGTTGATTCAACCATTTGAGTCAAACCAACATCTCAGAACTTAGGAAAATCATTGTAGATGCATAAGATCTTCAGAAAATGGACAAAAGTGACATCTGAGAATGCAGTGCAAAGTGACGAGAAAGGCGTGTTGAGCTGTATCTTGCAATGTGTTGATTATCATGCAAACAAAAAACGGAAACTCTATCTCACCTTCGTATTCACTATTCACATATTCTTGTTATGGAGAAGCCCTAGTGACAGGTTAGTTGACCTTTTGTGATCAGGATAATGCGCTTTCGGGCTCCTAGGCTGTCTTCGATAATCTTTTCTCCTTCTGTTAAAGAAATGAAAGCGAAAGGGAGATGGAAGATGCGAGCTTCAGAAAGCAAAGTCAAAAGTGCACAAGCGTAGTAGGTTTGAGTCTTAGCTAAATGATGTAGGACTGACTGAGTAGAAATCATAAGACTGGCTGCCCGGGTGGATTGTGTAGTAGATCTTGGCCGTGGAAAGCTTCTATTCTTAGGATGCTTTGAAATTTCTAGGATTTAGAAATGAATACATATGATACATTAGAATTAACTTTTCATGGCGGCAAATTGCTTGTTTCCAAAACAGTGGCTATTTGTCACTATTTAGGGGTTTGTCAACAGTAACCTGATATTAGTACATGGGTTATTTGTGTAAAGGGGTGGAGAAGATGAAGAAAAAATGGAAGAGGGGAGACAAAAAACTCCATCCTTACAAGGCTTATGGAAATTCACACAAACATCCTCATATTTTCATGATAACTATATTAAATGGCTTACAAACTTGATAGCATTCTGATTTCTGAATATCAAGTCCGCAACTAAAACTGAAATATGGAAGGCATTCAATCTGTCTGATGACTTTCCAACATACGCGAAAGATGAGAAAGTTTTGAATGAAATCTTAGAAGAGAATGTTGAAATTGACATTGACATAGGGAAGTACATCAAGTACGTTCAAGCTCCACAATGTGGTGCCCTTGCAACTTTCTCTGGAACAACGCGCGGCACCTTTCAAGGGAAGGCAGTGTTGGAGCTCAGGTACAAAGCCTTCGTACCCATGGCAGTCTGCTGCATCACGCATGGAATCTTGACTTTGTCGCAGTGCCCCCCCTTCTAGGCCCGGTTCCCATTGGACAGTCCAGCGTTTTCATCGTGTCTCTTTTGTTCAGAGTCCTTCGAGAGGAGGTTGGAGCTAGGGAAAAGTGTGGAGGATCTTGCTGGTACAGTTTGTCGCGGGAGGAAAGTCAATGTTGATGAAACATAGGAAGAAGGGTTGTTGTGCTGGGAACGTAAAGGTGGAAGATAATGAAGCAGCAGATTCTTGTAATGGAGGAGGGTACGGAGGGTGAATATGGGTAAGGGATTCTACTTTTGTCTCTCTTTCTCCTTGGCTAGCAACTATAATGTTTTATGTACTTTGGGCTCTTATTCTTTTTCTGGTAAAACCAATAATTCAGTTCCGTTTTTTTTTCCCAGCGAAATCGATTCTCTATGACACCGCTGGTAGCCTGAATTCAATTGTTCAGATTGTAGATGATACAGATGCAGGAATGGAGAATCCGAGAACCTGTTTTCAAGTAACTTATTAATGTGAGTGTTTTGTTCAGTATATAATTTTGGATCTGTTTTTTTCCTATGTTCTCTTTTACAATGTCGGAACTACCAGCTATTGATTGTGGTATCCACCAAGAGCTTTATGAATTATCGTTGAATGTGCAAATTAAAAATATACTAGAACACTAGCTTTGTTATTTTTGTTTTTGTTTACGACGTACTTTGATGGGTACAGTGAGTGAAAACAGGCTGTATTTTGTTTGTTTTTTCTATGACGTGCATAATCTTGTCTGCTATGGCCGGCAATTTAATTGCATATGTTTAGTTTTGATTTCTTCTTGTTTGTAATCACTGATCACTCTTCTAATTGCAATATGTTGGTTTTTCGGAGAAGGAAAAGAACATAAAACTTCCTTTAGTGTTTTGACTTGATTTCTGATGAAGTTGTTGGAGTGTTCCAGTGTTTGTCAATTTTTCCTCTCTGCTTTACAAGTATAAGTTTGATTTTATGTCAGTACAAACGGGGGTATCAATCAGTTTTGACAGGTGCCGTCTTGTTCAGCTGTTTAGCTATCGAGTTTTATTATTCCAACTTGTTGATTTTGAAATTTTCTTGTGCAATATTAAATCACATTCTTTATCTTTTTCATTTTTGCAATATTATATAACATTCTCTGTCTTTTTCATTTTCTGATGGAATTATTGCTTCATCCTCTTACCCCTGCTTTCTCTTATTTTGGACTTCAGTTTCTTGCTTTGTTCAGATGGTTGTTGTCTTGTGCTCAATTAATTTCTATTTGTTTGTCTTTTGCTCCTTTTCAACCAGAAATTAAGGTGAAAAGTTCCAACTAAAAGGTTCTATTCTTCTACACAATCCTATTGTTTAATGGGCTGCTTCCCTATATCCCACATCGTTCTGTTAAGGGCTCCTATCTCTCTCAACTGGGTTTCTCTTTTAGTCTCACAACTAAATAGACCTTTCATTTAGCTTCATCAAGACTCATGATAGTTAGACTCCCCTTTTTGCAGTTCAATTTTTTCTTCTCTGTTGTACCTAATCTGTGGTTTCTTCGTTTCTTGGTGTTTTAATTTGTCAATATCTTTTTGTGAATTCCTTTCTGATGGCTGTTCACATTTTTTCAGGTTCCCTATGCTCATATGAGCCCTACTTGTTTTGGGTTTTCCCACTACATCATCTCAATTAGTGCTCATCAATTTCAGTGAAAAAGGCGATTAGCTTCTAGATCGCTATGGATAATTCTCACAAGTTGGAAAACGTAAATGGCTGCCACAACAAGCTGAGGCACCCTAAGGCATCCTTATCTTGGCTTGATTTGAAAGTCTTTTATGTGAGAATTACCAAATGTGAGATAGATGCTTCAACTCCTGAGTACCTTACGCTAAACCATATACCACTAGATCGAGATACCCTTCTAGAAGTAAATGGTGCAAGAACTAGCATGTACTCTGATGGTGTTTCTTCCCTTGTGAGAAGAGATCGGTTGGATAAGAAGCTTGAAGAGGTAACATTTGTGTCCACTGAGAGTATAAGAGTGAGTGGGAGCGTAAAATTCGAGGTTTTTGATAAAGATGTTCTATTGCTATCTGGGGTGCTAGAGTTGTGTGCTAGTAATGGTTGTGTTGGGGAGTTGGAGAGTGATGGCCAGAAATGGAAGGTGAATTGTGAATCAGCTATGGTTCCAGGCATGGGTTTTTTGAAAGGAAAACCAAGAATTGAAGTTTTTGTTGCTGGTTGCTTCGCTGGTGGTAGCCCCATTATCTTAACGAAAACTGTGCAGCTTAGTCTCCGAAAGAAGCAAATGAGGAATAGCTTGGATTCGATACCGGAATACGAGGCAGCTGAGAGCCAAAATGATGTTCCAGCTGAGTTTATTAATCTTCAGGTAAAGACTTGCTTAACCAATTTAACTATGTTTGAAGTTGTCTTCTTTTTCTTTGTTTTTTCGTTTTTCATGTTTTCAAATAGAGAAATGGAGGAAAAGTTCAGAAACGTCATCATTTCCATATTTGCACTGAAACATTTTTTGGTTATTTGAAGTGGGTTGTTTTCTCTCAAAAATCACGATAACAGTTCCTGATAACGGTTTGCCAAGCATTTTTTTTAGGTTTTCGGGAAGATGGAAACGCAAAACAAAAAACTTTAATACATACAAACAGAAGTGAGTTTTTATTTTTCCCTAGTCAAATATGTTTTCCCTTTTTTTCTGAACGGCAAATATGTTTTTCCTAGTTAAGGATGTTTTGTTCCTCAGAAAATTTAGTATGCATTGAACTTGACTATAACGAAGTCATGTTCTTTAGTTGATTCCCAAACAAACACCATTCTGTTGCAGCAATCTTTTCACTGCAGGAAGGGGCTTGATGCTATGACAAGCACATGGAATCTTATCTTAGGAGGGTCAGTAGAGCATGGGGCTGGCACATGTTTCTAAGAACAATACAATATGGTCCTTTTTGTTTTTATGGCATTATTTTGATACCATGGCATATTCTTGTACGGTTTATATATTAAATACCATTTCTCTAGGTTATTATTGAGTTTTGTTTGTTCTGGGCCCTTACACCTCAATTAATTATTAATTCGGGGGTCTTGAAGTTAACGACCACCCAACAAACCTTCAGTAGTCGCAAGGGTTTTTTTTGGTAGGAATCGAGCTTGCGAGCTTAGGGGAGTAAGCCCCTTAATTGTTGCCATGGTTCCACTTGATCAAGCCCATTTGGTGGTCGGTACTTTGTCACGAGGAATAGTGAAAAAACTGACAGGTGCTTATGATGTAGTACATATCCATAGGTAATATCCCAAGCCTGATTTTTGTAATTTTTATTCCATACCAGGGTTAGACATGAAAAGGTGTTTAACTACTGATTTCTCTCTAACATGAAATTCGGTCATATGCAGGCATCAGATTGTCCAAATTATAAACCGGGAAACGCATACTATAAGTACCTTTATACAGGGGCAGATTATTTAGAAGGCGAAGATGGAGAGCTCTCATGGTTCAATGCTGGTGTTCGGGTAGGTGTTGGAATTCGCCTTGGCGTTTGTGTTGGGATTGGAATAGGAGTGGGGTTGCTGGTTCGAACCTACCAAGGAACCACCAGAAACTTCAGGAGACGGCTACTATAATGATCTATCACTGGCCATATTTCACTTTCTAACCAGAGATCATCTGTTTTGCTAATCTAACGTGTTTCCAGAAAAAAAAAAACTGATGCAAAAAGAACATAGTAGGACTCATTTTCCGTGATCAAGTGCAGGTTATGCATGAAGAGTTTCTGAGGTTTTTATCTTTGCAGTGGTTGAGGCTCAATCCGAAATAAAGGTGGCGTTTTTGTTCCGAAATAAGTTCTTTAACAGGAATTTTCCAGGCATTTTCTGCGCCTTGTTTTGTAGGAAACAGCATGTAACCGTGACAAGATCCTCTTTGTGTAGCTTCGTAGTATTATTATCCATCTCTGTAGCAGAACGGGGTCTAATCCTTGAGTTTCTGTTTTTCTTTCGGTTTTTGTCTCATGAAGTTGTCAATAGCAACAAGTTCTGGTAATGAAAACAGATTTATGCTGAAATTATGCGTTTAATCTTGGCGTTGCATGTAAATGTGCGGAATTATGTTTGCAATCCTTTATTTAGCACTTCATCAATCCAGGCTCTGTCTAACCGTTTTCTGACACCGAGGGTTTCTGTCGCAGTTCTTCACATCTTTGCTGCCAAGGGGAAAAAAAATGCAAAAAGTTTGTCTCAGAAGTTCTCTCTTAGGGTTTCTATCCAATAAGAAGAAAACAATGGGGATGTTTTGTGAGAGTGTTTCCTAGGGGCTAGGGCTATGTCAGAAAGCCGAAAGACCACCACGAACAGTGGACGAGAATGGTCAGGAGGGGCCACAAAGGTGTTAAGCACGCTCTGATCATGTCCATTTGTAGCTCAAACGGATGGACCCGGAGGGGCCACAAAGGTGTTAATCACGCTTTGATCATGTCCGTTTATAGCGCAAACAGACGTTGTCCGGGTCCGTCCGTTTGCGCTACAAACGAACATGCTGTTTCTAACTGTCAAAACAAGTTCGACATCCTAGTCACCAGGGTTTTCAGAATGTTGGGGACGATTTGCTGGACGGAACCAGGTGGCGAATGCATTTACTAAATGAGGGCAGTCCTCAACATTTCGAGTCGATAAGCTGAGACACTGCTGCAGAAGCTCCTGTGCATCTGGCATGGGCAGTGTGCATATAATTTTCAGAAATGTTTCTTCGAGCTCCAAATACAGCAACTTTTGACTTGACATTTTTTATTGAACGGCAAAAAGAGTCAAAAGGGGCGACCAGCGTAGCAACCTTCCATGGGCGTGACCATTGGGGTCCCCAACCCGCTGTGGAATGTCCGGTTGAGCCATACCTATTATCCGAGAGGACAGACCGTCACCACACCACCACCTAGGCGACTAGTTGGCCAAAGGCTCTTCACGCAATTCCACACAAGTCCCAGCAATGGCATGTGAGAGATTTGAATCTGGGAGGTTCATACACGGGGAGAGAGAGGAATTTCCCACTCACTTTGACCAACTAGGCCCACGTAAGTGGTTTTGACTTGGCATATTGGAAATATTGTCCTTGCACACAATTAACACTGGATGGAAGCCGTTTAAAGTATGCACCTCAAGTTAAAGAGAATGTAAATTTGTTCACCCTCACCTAATGACATCACTTTGTGCTGGGATCCACATTATTTATGGTGGACCCCATACTATTTCAACCAATCAGGCGCGAGGGTTTTGTTCACCCTCATCTCCACTCTCAGTTAAAGAAGAAGAAAAATGGGCGTGAGTTTCTTTTGTTGTGTCCACCTGCGGGAATACTCTTCTCTCTCATTTGGGGAGCAATTTATGAGGTTATGTAGTTATCTTAGTCATTTAAATAGTTATGTAAGGCTGCTAAACAACTCAAGTTACTCGAGTTCAAGCCGTGTTCATTTGTTAAAAGCTCGTTTAAGATGAATTTGTTACATAAATAAATTAAGTTTGAATATTTTTAATTTTAAAGCTCGTTAACATTACAAGTCAAATAGTGAACAAGCTACTACTACTAGGCCCACGTAAGTGGTTCAGCAGTACTTGGTTATTTCAAGAACAAAACCCTTCCATAAGAGCAGGAACGGAGCCAGGTTTATACTTTGTGATGGTAAAAATATATACTTGCAAAATAAAAAAGACAAACTGCATTATAAATATCATCCACTTTGCAGAAAAAAAAAAAATTCGTGGTGGTAAGTCTCTATAATTTTGTGATAAAAAATTATTTTCTATATAAGAATTGCATTTTTTGAAAACCGTGTGGTGGCAGACGCCACCATTTGTCACCCCCTTGCGTAAGAGCATCTCCAACTATGACTTTTTTAGATTTGTAGACATTGATGGTCTCATTTTCACAGTTCTTACATAAATAGTGTTTAAATTTTGTACTCCATCCGTCCGAATTTGTTAGCCTATTTTGGGATTTCGTGCCCTTTTTCAAAATATTATATCTTATAATTTATAATATTTTATATAATTTTAAAAACATTATCGTATAGAACTAATCGATATCTATCAAACAAGATCCATATTGGACATATAATTACTTACCAATTTAAAGATATTACTAATTTTTTATCCGGTTACAATAGAGCGAGAGACAAATAAATTCGGACGGAGGGAGTAACATCTTCTTTGCTGCCATATGTTTGTCGGATTGGTCCTAACGTCGAACGCCGACTAAGAAATGACATTTTCAGTTGGCGTGAATGTTGGAACATCAAAAAAAGGTCCGACCTTTACAAATATCACCTCAGATTTGAAACCACCGTTGGACACTGATAGGATTGTAACAATTGATGAATATTTTATGGTTGATAAGGAAGGAAAAACACATGTGGCCTCACCTTGTTATTTTTTTCTTGTGACAAGTTCTGAAAATGACATTTTGTTAGTCGGGGAACGCAATACATTTGTACAGACTTGAAAATTCGTCAAAGACTCTTGATGGTTTATCTTGTTAATCTTACCATGACCAAAAATCGTACCCGTTGTAATTGTTAGGAAATCTTGAACAACACGCTCAAAAATCACCAGCACATAAAACTCTCAGGATCTTGGATGCTATGAATCACAAAAAACAAACCAGAGAAAAAAAGGGAGAGAAAGAAATATAAAACACACAGATATACGAGGTTCGGCAACTGCCCACTCCTTGGAAGCCACATCAGTTCATTATGAATCAATGAAAGAAACTCTCAAAGTCTCTCTCTATAAGTACAATAGCTTTTTCTCTCAAGGAATATGATGCTCTGAAAGTCCTAACCCTAAAAATCTGATTAAGGGATTTAAATAGGTGTTCGGTTCGCATCTGATGGTCCTGACCAAGTCGCGGCGGTCCTGACCATTTTTTCAGCAACTTGAAAACTTGCAGACGGTCCTGACCAAAAGTGCTGAAACTTCAGAAATTGATTTTCACAACCGAACAGTAATTTATCAAGACAAATGGTACTATAATATGAGGATAGGATAGTATTTTCATAAAAAAAATGGTAAGGTTGGTGGACATAGAAGACAGGATAGATATTGCATTTAAAGAGAGCATAAAGTTGTAGAAGTAATTATCTTCTTTACATGCCATAAAGCACTTGATTGTGCTAAAACACCCAAAACATTGGCATGATGTAACTATGGGTTCTAACGTTTGTAAAGTAGCAAACGAAAGAATAATAAACTTTAATAGTTGTAGGTGCCTTATATCATTTGTTTTTCAGCGTTTGATTATAAACTTTAGTGTACCATAATTATTCTCTCTCTCTGCCACAATTTTTTTCCTTCTCCCTTTCTCTTTCCGGCCATTTTTTACATGGCGGCGGGAGGGGAAGGCCATGGTACTGTTTTAATTCCCTTTTATTTTTTCTTTTCCTTTTTTCTGTCTCTGCAGATCAACGGCTTGTCGTTTGATTTGTGAGAGTTATGTCTCTCGCAAAAGTTAGTTTCGTCATCGTATGTATTTTTCATCTACATATCGGGTTTTTTCAGACGCGGTTGCTTCACAATGATATCCGTATCAACAGTGCTCTAACCCTGCATGATAACTTTGACGAGACAACTTGTGGTGGCTTGGAAGTCTGTAGTTTTAGGAGTTCATTGGTGTGTGCATACTTGGTTGGAGTCCATCCTATCTTCTGTTACTATTTGTTATCTTTTCTCTTTGGCTAGCACTGTTCTCTTTTAAGACTGCTAATTCTAGGTATGAATTTTCGGCAATCTATGTGTGTCTGGCTCAATGTCTGGGCTGTGATGAAAGACATCGATTGCCTTGTGTTTTTATTCCTTTTTTTCATTAGTTAGATGATTAATTTGGCTTTGTCCAATATATTTTTAATGAACTCCGTTATGCAAATGCCGCTTGGCTTTTATTAAGATAATCTTTGCTATTTTGTTAAAAATAAAATGATACAATACATACTTCTTAAAGGTGTGTAACATATGCACCTAATGTGCACGTTTCGTAACCTTTGTACAGAAAACTCATAACTTTTATGATTCATAACATTTTCACTAACAATCATAACATTTGCTTCTAGTAACTTCTCAGCAATAAAATTCACAACATTTTCACTAAAAAAATCATAACATATTGGCACATGTTGTAATTTTTATACTAAAAAATAAAAACTCGTAACATTTTTTTAGATTGACAAATTACTCTATAAAGTCACGATTCAACAAACATCAAAACCATTTGTCAAAGTAATCCCGGTCCTAGATCACATAATCTTACAGTTGGACCATTCACTCTCGTTCTTAATTATACTATATAGGAGTACTAATTTTCCCTTTTAACTCTCGTTCTACGCTTCTTCTCTCAATTCCCGCTTTCGCAAACTTTAAACTTGTGCGTTTTTCAAGAACGCTTCTACGTTTGAGCTTCGGTCACGCACCCTCAATATGTGAGTTAGTTCTATCTCCTTCCCTTTTCTCTCTTACGCCATCAATTCTCTTTCTCAATTCTCACTCCACGCTCCCTTTACCCCAATTTTCTCTCTCGCAAATTTTAATAAGTTAAGATACTTATAAAAAATACTTTTACATTTACGCTCTCATTTGTGTTCAGTGTTCACGCAAACGCATTATGTGAGTCTAGCTTGTGTCCTTTCCTAATTTCCTTCCCCTTAACCCACTTCCCAACCGTTACAACACACTTTTTTGAACGACGCAATAACGTCGGCGCCGACCCCACAAGGCGTGGTGGCCCTTGCCGCCTTGGACGCTCCCAGGAGTAAAAATCCGAAATCGGAAAATACCTTTGAAATTTCCATCATCCTTTTTGAAAGCAAAAATCATTTAACGTACTCCCTCTGGACATTTGGCACGGTCTTGTTGTTTGCAGAAGTGGACACCAAACGATGGTGACCATTTTTTATTTTTTATTTTTCTGTTGGGGCTAGTTTACGCGAACCTCGATTATTTTCCTTTCTGATCCGTTTAAAGACAGACCTTCCATGCTGAGACTATGAGATTCGCAAGGGATTTCTCTCTTGCGACCTGGTGCGACCTGGTCTAAGAGTTTACCAAATTTTGAACTCGTGGCACTCCTCAAAAGGAGCAATTTTTCAGTGCCGAGCGGGTACCACGTGATACCCGCGCGCGCAATCTGGGCCGTCCATTTCGGTTTTGGACAGTCCGGATTTTGGAGAGAGAAACATGAGAGAGAAAGGGGGGAGAGAGGAGGAGAGAGAGAGAGTTTCGATCTCGGCCGTCCAATATACTTTTAGACGGTCCGGATGCAATGTTCAGATACCACGTAGGCTCGGCCACATGGTTCCCGTTCGGTACCCAAATTTTTTCCCCTCAAAAGAGATTTCTTGTGACAATGGATGACCAAGATTTCCAAGCATTTCCTTATTGAAAATGAAAATGGATCCTCTGTGACTCCTATTTTAAAGTGGACCGAATAGTTCAAATTTCAGCCGTCAATTTCAATACCTAGTGGTCAAATGTAACAGATAGTAGTCGGTAATTTGTGATCATTAATTTTCGAGATGAACGATTGAGATTTATATTATCTCGTCAAATTTAAAATGAGGGCTTGAGAGGACGAATCCTTATTTATTCTCTCACGTTTATTTTTTTAAGCAAATAAATGTTTTACTAGTTTTAAAGATAGATCGAAGGCCAAGGATTATTTCACTAATAAAAGTTCTCTTTAAACTCATTAAAGCTCAGCTTCGATAAGTATTTCCCATATTTTTCTTAAGCATTTTAAAAGGTTTATTTTTAACCAAAATTTAGCCTCATCTAAGTAGTAAAATAATTGGGTCCTTGTATTGACACTCCACTGGGCTGATAACAAACAAAAAATTAAAAGACAAAAAAAAAAAGAGCACTCTAGTGTATGTTTTTTTCACTTTTCTATACATTTTCACACATTTCTATATTCATTTCACATTTTTAATATATTTTTCAAATCTTAACGACAGTCAAGTGAGCTGATTTTAACATTTTCCTAAACAATTTAGTATTTTCGAGCAAAAGCCGATGCTAAGACGGTTGGAAATTTCTGTGAATAAGCTAGTAAAACATGTTCATCCAAAGAAACTGTAAACATGCAGGAAATTAAGCAAAAATCACGTTGACTTATTTGCCGTGAACGCTACTAAACATCAACAATCGCAATGGTTTTTCAAAAAATTGGTTATAATTAAAATAATTCACCGCAATGCCAAATAATTGATGCCCTTCCCTATATGCTGGCACAAAGCACGTAAGCGTAGTTCAAGTGGTAATAAGGATGAGCTATATAACTATTTTGAGTTCGAAACTTGACAATTTCTTGAGACTGTCTCTTGTGAATTTTCTGGTGTCGGCTTGGATGTCTTTAACCAGAATAAAAAGGAGATTTAGGCGAGGTGTTCTGCAAGATGGTCCGAATACTCTTGACCGTTGAACTAAAAAAATTACGTACTGTAATTACGTTCGTGACAATGACTAGCAATCCTTCGATAATCTTCTAATATTAGCTTGATCATGCACGTGGAGTATGTTGTAATCCATTAAAATGGCCTGTCACCTACTTCAATTTCTTTTTCTCATTTTAGGGGGTGTTCCGCTAAGAGAGTTTTTTGATTTTTTGGCTTTTCACGACTTTTTATATGATGTATTGTGAGAGAGTGACTGTCTCAATTTTAAGAATAAACTGGCTTTTTGATTTTTTTGAGTTAGCAGTATAGGACCTAAGATCAAAAAATAAATTCTTTGCCAACGCCATTTGTTCTTTGGCTAAGGTATTTTTTTTATACTCACGTGCATCCAGGTCAAACGCAATACAGATTTCGAGGTGGATTGTGTTCTACGTGAGAACCTCAATGGCCATTTCAAGCTATGGCATTTTAAAAAAATAGGAATTCAGACTAGTTTACAAGCACATTGTCTGATTTTGGAGAATCAATCCCAAAGCCATTTGCGGAGATCCCACTGAAAGTCGGGCAAAACAACTTATGAACCAGTTCCCAAAGAGCTGATAACACCTGAATTTTTTTAAACTTGAGACTTTAAGATATAACAAACTCTTTTGTATCAAGACTCGAGTATTCAGCTCAGCCAACCCACTCGCCATTTTTTGGTTGCTTGGATTGCTCTTTTTTTCAATTTTTTAAATATTTTTGCATTATAGGTGTTTGGGTGGAGGTACCGATAATGAGTTATGGAAAAACGAATTTTTAGTTTTTGAGTTTAGAGAACAGAAGTTAGAAGTAAGGTGAGAAAAGCTTTTTGACGTATCATTTTTCACTTTTTTTTTATTTTTATTAACAAAAAAACCTACAAAATATATTTTGTACATATTTCTTCCCAGCACAACTCCTATTGCAAAATACATTCCGTTGCAAGTAAAAACCTGAAAGCTCTTGAACCCCGCTAAATTGTTACGAAAGTCAAAGGTTGTCTCATGATCTTTTTTAATCTAGAGATTTTAGGCATCTATTTACATGTTTCTTCATGGTAAATCAATGAGCTTTTGTCAACACACATCTAATTACTAAATGTTTCTTCATGGTAAATCAATGAGCTTGTCAACAACAACCTGTGTACTCCATTACTTCCAGTATAGTTAACCGAATTGGTTTTCGAGGAGGAGTAAGCGCGTTACCAGATGTCATATACTCCCATTCTGTTCTTCGAGAAAATTTTGGGTACGTGTAGAGTAACACGTGGTGGACATGGTACTTGTTGTATTCTGTCATAGTCGTCCATCTAAGTAATCAATAATACGGACTTTAAATAAACTATACCATGGAAGAGTTTATTTAAAATCTGGACCGTCCAAAATACTTTTGGACTTCCGGAATGCTCGCTGGGTACCGCCACGTGGTACCCATCTGACACCCAGGTTTTTGTTTTGTTCTTCTTTCTCTATTTGTTATTTATTTATTTATTTTTAATTTTGTTGCTTGTTTTCTTGTTAAATCTAAAGAACTTGAGGCTTGAAACCGTTTAATTCAAACTGTACACAGTGGCCTTCTCGTAGGGATCCGGATTTTCTATAGTTGAACTATAGAGAAGCCTGTGTCATTATATTTCAATCTTTCATTTTTGTATTTAATTGTTCAGATTTTTTTTAAAAAAAACCCTCTTGGAAAAAAAAATAATTTAAAAGTCTTTTTAAAATCGAAATCATTGAAAATAAAAAAATGATGTGCATACGTAATACCCGCGTACGCATATTGCATGGACGGTGCATTCTTAACCGTTCAAAAATATTTTCAATGGTCCAGATTGGCAATCAAAGAGTGTTTAAAATCCGAACCATTAATTTTGGTTAAATAAACAATTACCATGCGTTCGTGCATTTTACGTACACGCAGACCTGATTAAAAATACGGTCTATATCACACCAACAGCTCTCCGACGTCAGGACCGTATAGATTCTTCCTGTGAAATATCCTTTTGACATTTGAACCCGTTAAGAATCACACTATGACTATCACCTCGCTTTCTTCTCTCTCCCACTTTTTCTTTGTATCCGTTGAATGCCACACTTTGCTTTTCCAAAGCACCAAAAATATTTCAACAAACGAATACTGTTGAATTTCCCCAACCCACATCACTCTCACTCTAAACTTCTCCGTTACTCAACCCCAATTCTCAATCAAAAATGGAAATTCCATAAATCAAATTACCAGCCTCAATTTCTCATCAATTCTCATCTCCCCTGTACCAATGGCAGATTCCGTCCAAACCCATAAAAAACCTCAATTTCTCAACCTGAAACTCTACATTGCAATCGGAATATGCTTTGCATTCCTGATCATATCCTTTCTTGTTATCTTCCTCTGTTTCTTCTTGAGACGCCGGTCGAAACGGCGTCGAACCCTGGTGAAGCACAGCTCAGGATCGGTACCTCTGTTTACCAAAGAGATTGCCGAAATCAAAGGCTCGGATCGGCCGGAGAGTGGGGGCAAAAAGGGGAGTTCTGAGAGTGAATTGTCCGGTGGGAGTACGGCGTCGTCGTCGGCTGTGTCGTCGGTGGACGGTGGGAATATTGGGTGGGGGCGGTGGTACAGCTTGAAGGAACTGGAGGTGGCGACGGGTGGATTTTCCGACGAGAATGTGGTGGGGGAAGGTGGGTATGGGATTGTGTACAGAGGGGTTTTGCAGGATGGGTATGTTGTTGCTGTGAAAAATCTTCTCAATAACAAGTGAGTCAGCTTAATTCTAGTATTTTTTGTATGCATTTTCATTTTAATTTTTGAAACGTGTTATTCAGGCGTGCGTAAGATAATCCGGACACATTGAATTGTCTAAGACAGATTGCTTCGAGTATCTTAAGCAAAAATGATCGCGTAGTTTTTTTTTTTTCAAGACTGCAATAATATTGTAATCGTGATCGTAAATCCAAAAAGAACTCCATATTCCGGTGGGAATAAGGTGACAAAAAGATAACAGAACAGAGCATATTTTGTTAATTGTTCATGAAAATCCTTTTCTAGGTGTCTATGATGATTTTGTTTTCATATTTTATCTCGAAAAAGCTTTATTCTCTTTTAAGTCTAGTAGTGTGGTGTGATAAGACAATAATCGGTAGCAGAGGTGACAGGTATCACACCGGAAAACAATAAAAAAAAACTTGGAGAATTGCTTTGGATAGTCAAAACTTACAATTTCAACAATAAAAGTGTAAATTCTCAAACAACTTGAATTTTAAAAAGTAATTTTCTTGGTGATCATCATTTTTGGTGACAATTGTTGGTATTCTTTGAGAAGCCTTCAATGGAGACTTCATCAGGGATATGCTTAGATCTAGAATATGATGTCGGTGTCGGTACCGGAATTTGTCTTTTTTGATCAAATCCATTTTGTTTTAGGCAAAGAAAAGGATCACCTTTTGTTTCTTTATTTGGTTTGTTGCTTATTCTTTATTAAACTGGAGTAATAATGTTTATTCACTCTTCTACTTTACTTAGTTTTTTTTCCTCATTAATTGATCTGCTTTGAGGTGAGATTGGCTCACTTTTGTTTTTTGGCCTTTTCTTTTATTGGGGTTCATGGACTTTTTGGCCTTTTCTCCATTTTAATACCAAAAGTTCTAATATTCCATCTTATAAAAAAACTTCACAATTTCTCACCGACACATAGGAGAAGATCTTTTTTTGGATTGGAATATAACATAGTAAAATATAATAAAATCGGCTTCAATTTGTGGGAGTGGGCCCGTAGTCACTACACCCTGTAGTGAGCTCGGCCCTCCAAAGTATTTTGGATGGTTTGGATCTTAAATAAACTGTTCGCACGAACAGTTTATTTAAGATCACAATTCATTTAAGATCCGGACCGTCGAAAATAAGAATGAACGGCCGAGATTCTCACTACATGCGTGTAGTGTCGTGAATTGCTCACTACACGCCTGTAGATTGTAGTGTGTTGCTCACTACAAGCTCCTCGGTATTTGTTAAGCTGGAAGTTTGGTTAAAAAGACCAATATTTTCTGGAAAACCCTAAAAAAAACAATATTTTCTGGAAAACCCTCAAACAAGAAATCACTTTGATTGGTGTCAAACTGCGGCTTCTCCTTTTTTTCACTTAAAAAAATGAGGAAAACTATAGATGGGGCATGGGCCGGAATGATCGGGGACATGGGACATACCTAACCTCTCGCAACATAAGCATTAAGTGGCTGCTTTCAGAAAGTTTTACCACTGAAATAACGGCCCCTGATATCTCCAAAAATCGAGGAAGGACGCAAGGGGTAACACCATATAGATCTGGACCATCGGGTAAAATACCGGGTCTATGAACAATGAAACTAGGGATTTTTTTCTAAATCCTTACTAATGCACTCTCCTAGGAAGTATAGACGAAGTATCAGATGGTTAGTTTTCCCCCACATTCTAGAAACTTAATGACCTATTGAACCATACTTCCAAGATTTAGAAAAAGAACTTGTGAGCAGCAAAAGAAAGAATTTTCTCATGAATCTCCTAGTCCCTGAATGACCTACCTTTGGCAAGACCGGGGAGGGGATTATAACAACGAAAATTTAGTCCAAGATTGTGTAACAGAGAAGCTTCCCTCCATGTCAAGTCTGAACAAGGTTTCTTATGTGATCATCTTTGTTGAAGGGGCCAAGCTGAGAAGGAGTTCAAGGTGGAAGTGGAAGCAATTGGAAAAGTTAAGCATAAGAACCTTGTGGGTCTAATCGGGTATTGCGCAGAAGGGGCTAAAAGGTGAGTAATTTTCATGTTTCTGTTGTCTTCTTCACAATACTATCTTTCTTATTGTCCTAAACTGAATGCTGCCCAAACAGGTTGCTCGTGTACGAGTACGTCGACAATGGAAATTTGGAACAATGGTTACACGGTGATGTAGGGCCGGTTAGTCCTCTAACCTGGGATATTCGAATGAGGATAGCAATTGATACTGCAAAAGGGTGAGATATTTTCGCTTCATTTTTCAATCACATGCGTCTTCTTTCGTTCTCATTTCACGTCTTCAATGATGTATTCTCTTGCTGAAGTTTTCTATTCCACTGTTTATGTTACAGACTAGCCTATTTGCATGAAGGGTTAGAGCCCAAAGTTGTACACCGGGACGTCAAATCCAGTAACATTCTTCTGGATCGGAAATGGAACGCTAAAGTGTCAGATTTCGGACTTGCCAAGCTCTTGGGACCCGAGAGTACTTATGTGACTACACGAGTGATGGGAACATTCGGGTATGTTATTTTCTGCAAATTCTCTCAAATTCCTACTGCAAAATTTTAGCTAAGATAAAACTTTCTATGCTCTAAAGTTTGTTAGCTTATTCTCGCTTTTCTGTCGTAGATATGTATCTCCAGAGTATGCCAATACAGGCATGCTCAATGAGGGGAGTGATGTGTACAGCTTTGGAATTCTACTCATGGAAATAATAACCGGAAAGAGTCCGGTTGATTACTCTAGACCACCTGGAGAGGTGAAATCATGTTTTGTTTGTGCTTCCTTTCCCTTTTCAATTTGGTCGTTGATTTTGTACTGTCTTTTTTGAAACTCCTGTTTCATTGAATGGTCTTCAGATGAACTTGGTTGATTGGTTTAAAGGAATGGTTTCAAGTCGGCGTGGGGAAGAGGCGTTGGACCCCCGGATACAACAGCCGCCCTCTCCTAGATCATTGAAGCGGGCGTTGTTGGTTTGCCTTCGCTGTATAGATTTGGATACTTATAAGCGCCCGAAAATGGGACAAATTGTGCATATGCTGGAGGCAGACGAGTTTCCTTTTCGAACTGTAAGCCCGGGTCCTATGTCTGGTCATATTCAGCAGTTGTGCTACTTCTTGATTCCATTTCTGCTCAATCCTTCTTTTCCTGTTTAATCACACAGGTTCTAGCGTTTTATCGATCTCATTCAACTGAAATCGCTTCATATTATGCAGGAACCGCGTACCAATAAAGATACAGCTCCTCTCCGCTCTCATGAGGCCGTTACTAGTAAAGTTCCAATCCCATTGAAGGATTCAGTGGGCGGCGATGTTCAAAGATCAAAATGGAGATGATCATTTTCTGCTGCAAGGGAAGGTGAAATAATTTTGTTGCATGTGAATTATTTCTAGATATATATGTGTATATGGAGGAGAAATTACATTGTTGCCTTCATTTCTTTTTTCCCTTTTCCACCTGTTTATTGAGGCCTACAGTATTATGTGCTTGGACAGAGTTTCTTGTGTTTATAATTGATATGTATGACCTTTGACATCAACCTTGTAAATATATAAGTATACTGTTTTCCATAGCATGTATAATGTATCTGCTTCTTTACGCAGTTATCAAGCAGAGCCGGCCTTGAACTAAAACTCGAGATGAAACCGCTTAAGGTCTTAAAAAATTACGAATTTGGTAACTCTTATAATAGTCCAACAAAAAGGGGACTCGTCTTTAATCTTCGCTTCAAGCTCCCGAAAAGTTAAGGCTGGCCTGTTATCCTGTTACTTTGGGAAATCATTTCCATAGTACTCTTTTTGACATTGATTTCCAGTGTGTGTAAAGAAAAAGGTCTCTGAGTCACGAGAAAGGTCTGCATTCTCTTCTATCATGGCAATTGCTTTAATGAAGACATCAAAGCCCACATGAGCTTCAGACTCCAGACATGGAGGGGCCTCTAAACATTCAAATTGCATTGATGGATGCACTGCATGCCAACAAGGATCATGGGTGCCCAATGAGTACCTGCCAAAGTTGGATTACAAAATTTCTCTCTAATTATGCTTGAGCAGCGTTAGGGACACAGATATATTCGACGCACTTGAGTTCCATAAATGCGCTATGAGACTACATGATGTCTCTGAATATCGGTACCCGAATTCCGAAGCATTTATCATTGCGCTAAATGTTCTGGAAGAAAATGGTTGTGCAAGAGTAGATCAATGGTGATTGGAAAGAGAGAATGATAGTTGTGCAAAAATAGTGAGTATGTGAAATATTAGAGCAACATTGTGAAGAAAAAGTATTATGGCACAAAGTGTGCAAAGTATTATGGCATAAATGCGCTATTTCCATTTGGCATAACTTGACCTTCATAATCAAATGGTGCAAATAACATTTCTTTTAAATTTCCTGCACAAAGTGTTCAAATCAAAAAAAAAAAAATACATTTCATAACAGAGTGCAAAGGTGATGCAACGATTTGATCACAAGATACATGCATGAATCAAAACTATCAAAAATCTAGACCATGACAGATACTGCCGAAGCAGACTAACAATTAGGCCGGGCATAAAATCTAGTCTAAAATATGGTAGTAGAAATGCAACTATTTTTTTTTTTTTTGGTAGTTTGTGAACATAAGAATCTTAATACAAACCAGAGGAAGAACGGAAAGATTGGTAGCCATCAACCCACACAGGGGTGCGAAAGTCCGAAAGGGAAAAAAAAGCCCCACAAAGGGGAAAAGGAGCCCAAGCGGAGGCTGCAATGGAGATGATGCAGTGCAGCAAATGTGCTTTCAACGGTCCCAATTTAAATAAAATTCATTCATGGAAGAGGATGAAGAGATCATCTTCCATGTGTTAGGATTTTCGAACAACCGTTCAATCCCACAACGCCTCTACAGATCTTGGGAACAATGAGTCACACAACGAAACAACTAAATAGTGGTGCGTAATGAAAATACAGAAAGGAAAATACGAAACACAAGATATACGTGGAAAACCTCAACGCGAGAAAAAACCACGGGAGCCACACCAGTCCGCTATGAAATCGAAATCAAGTGTACAAGTCTTCTCGCAATCTCTCTGAGGTCTACGTTTTTTCTCGCCTCTCTATTTTTCACTAAAAACTTGTAATCCTAATTACATGCCAACTGTAATATAAATAGGTCGAGTCCTATGGCCAAAACTACACACTCAAGTCCAAAAATATTGTTTTTTCTTGGCCCCTACACCTCAGGCTAAACTATTGCTGAAGGTTGTCTGCACCCAACAACATGGAAGAGTTTTATTTAAATGGGTAACATCGAAAGCATATTTAAACGGCTAAAAATCCGCTCTACAGGGTGCAACGCATTCGCTACACTGCAGGGTCCCCAGTTCCGCGGGAGGCCCGTAGGTCGGTTCATTGAGAGGGTGGTTCTTAGAAGAGAATTTTGCCGGAATGCAATTTCACATTTCCAATGTAGTTTCAGCAGACCACCAAATTTCGGGTAAATTACATTAAACCTCCCTCAACTATCATCCATAAACCTCCCTCAACTATCATCCATAAACCTCCCTCAACCCATTAACTTCATAGAACCAGGCAAATCCAAACTATTAACACGGATCGATACCGGTATTGAACCATGGTTAGCTTAAAATTGAGATACCACCTCTATAAAATATTTATAGTACTTAAAATTGCAAAGAAAAATATTTAACCTACATGAAAATCAATTCCATTAAAATTATAAAAACTCACTATTGTCAAAGTAAAATAATACTAGGGTTGTTTCGATTCCTGACTTAAGTAAGCAATTGCCTTAAGTCAATTTTTAAGTCAATGTGTTATGAGAGAATGACTTTTCTGGTAAAGCGCAATAAGTCGGGATTGAGTTTAAGCCAAAAGTCATTTGGGGATGTCCCAAAACTATTGTCCATTTAAAAAAGTTTCCAAAAATGTAATGCCATATTTTCATTTTACCCCTCCTTTTCTTTTACTATAAATAAGTTAGAATTAAAAAAAAAAAAACCATCAATGGGCAAAATTGAAAAATTCACAAAAAGTACAAGCAATAATTATGTCCCCTTAATAAATTGATTTTCCAACGAGGGCAAAATCATATATATATATTTTAAAATTGTGTGTGCAATTAAAAAAAAATTGTGTGTGCAATTAAAAAAAAGAAAAGAAAATCATTTTAAAATTTTAAACTCGGACCCAAATCACACTACAGAAAACTGAACCAAATCATTTGGTTTGGTTTGGATCGGCGACCTGAATTTTCTCGCCGGCTCACCCGTCAACAAAATGGCCAAGTATTTGCGAATAAACCCCCAAAATTTGCTGTATAGCTGCCACGTGTTACCCGCAAAATACTTCCCCCTCGCGAGAAACCCATTTCCCGCGATTAATTATCACACACATGCACACACACACACACACACAGAGAGAGAGAGAGAGAGGACATGGAGGAGAAGCTGATAGAGAGGCTGGAATCGGCCGTGACACGGCTAGAGGCGTTGTCTTTGGGGTTCCGTCCCGGAGTTTCGTCGGAATGTGACCGAGATGCGGGGGTTCTGGATTCGTCAGTGATCGCATTCGACGATCTTATGGCGCAATACGTTGGTAAGGTTTCAGCTGCTGCGGATAAGATTGGAGGGCAAGTTTTGGACGTGACAAAGGTTATCGCAGAGGCGTTCTTTGCTCAGAGAGAGCTTCTCGTCAAGGTCAACCGAACTCAGGTTAGTTTTCGTGTAAACTTTCGCTTTACGTACTGAGTAATGGTGTATGAATTGAAATTCATGAGGTTTGATTTGGATGATGTTTACGCCACAATGTCCTGATTTTTTTTTTTTTTTTTTTCACCCGCGATCAATGTATCTGTAGCTTATGTGACGTTTCGATCGAAGATGTATCTGTAGCTTATGTGATGTTTCGATGGAAGATGAATCTGTGAGTACTACGTTTATCGATTTCAATTGGTCGTTCTTTCGCTTGTTCTTTGTTTTGGCAAGCATTGTGAATTCTTAATTGACTTGGATCCAGGGAATGCTCAAAATGTAGCAATTTTGAGTGTTAACTCATGAGTAGTTGTAAACCTGGTCAATTACGTCTATTTTAGCTCAATCAAGTTCTCTTGAATTCAATGAATTGGAATCAGATCTCTTGAGGGTTCTATTAATCTGAAGATAGTGGTGATTATTGCGGATTGGTTACTTGAGGGCTGAGGCAAATGTTGCAACAAAATCCTTAATGTCGTTGTTTGAAGTTATAATTACCACAACATATTGTTTGTTGATTACCATTTCGTGGTTTAAGTGATTGATGATGTGGTTTTGGTCCTTTTGGAGTTAGGTGACGAGGCTAAGCATGATGGATTAGATGAATTCTTGATCATAGGATTGGATTTAGATGTTTAGCTGGTTTAAATTCCTCAAGAAAAAAAGAGAGAAAAAGAATAGTCTTTTTCTGTGATTTATGCCTAATGTGGGATTGTACCGTGATTTTGAGCAAGTTTCTTTTCATTGTGTAGAAACCTGACATGGCCTGGTTGGCTGAATTTCTCAAGCCGTTGAATGATGTGATAACCAAGGCAAATGCAATGACGGAGGGAAGGAGATCTGATTATTTTAACCACTGCAAAACTGCTGCTGACAGTCTCACAGCTTTAGCTTGGATGGCATATACTGGCAAAGATTGCGGTGAGAGTTGTGTTCAACTATTGTTCTGATGGTACAACCGTAGAAATATGTTCTTTCACATCATTTGGGTTTCCTTACAAGTGGTGTCCTTTTCAAGGTATGAGCATGCCTATTGCACACGTGGAAGAAAGTTGGCAAATGTCTGAATTCTACAGCAACAAGGTACTTTAGAGTATGTCTTCATACTCCCTTTCATGTTGTAAAGTTTCCTATCAAAGAGTAAGGTTGGAGAAAAAATGAATCTGTGAAGGTGTTGCCCCTCCATCTCATGTCTTGGTTCCTTTATTTTCTTCTCGCAATGCCCGCATAAAGATAGGTCACTGTGCAAAAAAATTCATCTTTTTGTAAATCATCCTGTTTTTAGCTAATGTCACAGAATGAAAATAGTTTAGTTTTGAGATTTTGTCTTTCAAGAACTTAAATACGTCAGCTGAAGGAATCTGGTGATGTCCAGCATACTTCCTGAAGAATGGTAATGCCATCAGTAAAGATGGAATACATTTTCCCTCAGTTTGTGTAACTGCAAAATTTTGATCAGCAGAGCATTATTGGTTTGTTTCAAGGGCTATATGTTAGCTTTGTTTTTTCGATATGGTTCCTAGTGTCTTCTCTAAAAGAAAACCATAGAGGTCTTCTTGCTTAATCAAATTATGTTACTTGTTTTAGCCGTTTTCTTTTCAAAGCTTGTTGCTAAAACTATAGAGGTCTTCTTGGTAAATCAAATTATGTTACTGGTTTTAGCTGTTTTCTTTTACGCTTGTTGCAGGACTGTGGGACACTTTTATAGAGGATATTCAACTCTGCATATGTAGGGTAAAAGAGAGAATGTGGATATACTTGTTTTATTTTCGTTTAGATGTTCGATATGTGTAATTTACCATTCAGCATATCATTAAAACACTACAAGTAGGCGTGGATGTGTTTTCTTATGCAATGTCATTTCACTGAAGGCAGAAAAATGGAATTTTGTCAGTCAAGCTGATGTTTTCTCTTGGTTGTTGGGTATGCAGATTCTTGTAGAGTACAAAAATAAGGATCCGAATCATGTGGATTGGGCAAAAGCTCTTAAGGAGCTTTATATTCCAGGTCTGAGGGATTTCGTGAAGAGTCACTTCCCTTTGGGTCCTGTTTGGAGTACCACAGGAGCAGCTGTTTTGGCTTCATCAAAAGCTCCCATGAGTGCCCCTGCTCCTCCACTTCCTCCACCAGCATCTCTCTTTAGTTCAGATTCACCTCATTCTTCAACATCGCGCCCAAAGCAAGGGATGGATGCTGTTTTCCAAGAAATTAGTTCAGGAAAGTCAGTGACTTCAGGTAGTTCTTTTCTCTCTGACTTTTTGGCTCTCATTTTTCCGCAGTTCAGTAGGCCTTTTTCTAGCTGATTTTCTTGCCTCCTAGGTTTGAGAAAGGTAACGGATGATATGAAAACCAAAAACCGCGGTGATAGGACTGGAATTGTTGGTGGTGGTGAGAAAGAAAGTCGTGTCTGCTCACCATCTTTCTCTAAAGTGGGAACTCCGAAACTAGAGCTTCAAGTGGGTCGTAAGTGAGTCCATATTCAAACTACTAATTTACTTCATGAGCAACTGTGGAGTTTGATTTCTGATTGCTTGTTGTTGCTTCATTGTATATTAGGCAGGTGGGTGGTTGAGAATCAAATTGGAAGGAAGGATTTGGTGATTGAAGACTGTGATGCGAAGCAGTCAGTATATATTTTTGGATGTAAAGATTCTGTCGTACAGATCCAAGGTAGTTTTTGTTGTTTTTATCGGGGCTTTTGATTAGTATCAAATTTGCTGCCAATCAGCAAGTAATGGTTTTGACTTTGAGTTGGATTCATGTTAAGGAAGTTGTAAAAGCTTATTGCTATTCCAAATACATGCAGGAAAAGTTAACAACATAACAGTTGACAAATGCACTAAGATGGGGGTTGTATTCACGGTAAGTAAGAACATCATCTTGAATTAGGCTAATGACTAAACATGGCAAGGGATATGGTATACTTAATGTGTCATCTTGAATACAGGATGTTGTTGCTGCTTGCGAGATTGTAAATTGCAACAGTGTTGAGGTTCAATGCCAGGTATCCGTTTCCTTTTTGTGCAAATTAAGGAAATTGTTCGAAAGTTCAGTTTTTCGTAAACAGAGGGTTGAGGGTTATGCAGCACCACTCCTTCTATGAGATCGGAACTAAAGGCATTTCATGCAAAAGAAGTTTATAAATTGCTGTACGTGGGCTTTGTTTGTAGCATGTATTAAGAGCCCTACAAAAACGTAATCTGTTAACAGAAGTATGGTTTTGTAATTTTGAGATCGCTGTAATATGAATTGTTCATTCTACCATTGTTTTTGTTTCTGGTTGTAGGGTTCTGCTCCAACAATTTCTGTTGATAACACTGGAGGTTGCCAATTATATCTAAGCAAAGATTCTTTAGAGGCTTCTGTAACGACTGCAAAGTCGAGTGAGATTAATGTTTTGGTACCTGGAGCTGAGCCAGATGGTGATTGGGTATGTTCAGACATTTCTGTTAGGTTTCTCCGTTCCAGTGTACTCACTTTCAGAGTCGTGAATCGTGCTATAAATTTGAAACAGAACAAACTATGTGTTTAAAGGCAAGGCTTGCAAAAGTTTTTTAGAGTGTAATCTCAGTCAACACCTCTTTAAAATTGAAAATTTTGAAGACTTTCCTAGTGCTCAAGATTACACAACATACACTGATTTGATATTTGGATTACATCCAGCCATGAAAATTCTTCTCCTGTAACTGATTTCGTTGAAGATATACAAGAATACAAAACTAACAGTATTAGTGGCGTTGGTCACATTGTATATAATATTTATAAGATTCACTTGTGTAAAATATCTGATGAAGTGCTTATAGAGGCTGTGTAGTTATCTGTCACCACTCTGGATATTTTTCATCTTCCTTGGCCTGTTTACATAACTTGTATTCTCTATTTCTGTCATTGTATTCAAATGGTTATCATGCTATTGGTTATATTGTTTCCAAAATATGTAGTCAAGGACGAATCTGGAATTCCAACTTTGGGTGTGAACTACGACAATTTGGGCTGTGGACCCTTGTAGTTTCGCAGTTATCTAACAGCTAGAGTGCTAGTATAATATGCTGGCTTCTTTAAAATTTGGCAGTGCGTATGGTGTAATATGAAGATTCTGTGAAAGTTTGCTAGTGTAATCTGAAGGTTCCTCGGGGTGAGGGTCTTGTACTTTTTTATGAAGTTATGGTATCAGCGTGTCCGCGTCGTTTCCGTTACTTGCTACTTGCAAATTAAGTAAGGTGCCTTCACAATTGCCCGGCTGTTTCACTATTTTTGCATGTATGCATGAAAAAGGATGATCACTTGAAAGTTGCATTTACAGTATCGATTTGCATATGCTTTTCTATGAATTGCTCGCTCGATAGAGTGAGAAATGACAATATGTTACCAATAATGGTTTATTGTGTTATTTTGCAGGGGGAGCATGCATTGCCACAACAGTTTGTTCATGTATACAAAGATGGCCAGTTTGTGACAACTCCAGTCTCCCACTCCGGGGCATAACGGAGGGCATAACTGATAAAATTTTCACTTTCAAGTTTTGATGTGTCTTTCGTTTCCCTTCTTTCTTCTACTCTTACCCAGTTTTCTCATTTTTCGCCCCGTTGATTCTAGTGTAGTCTGTTAAAAACAAACTGCATCCATCCATATTATGTTGTTTATATTTTTTGCTTTTCTTTTCTCTTTCCAATACTTAGTCTTGATTATAATTTTCTAGTAATATTCTGCTTGTCCCAAGTCTGTTGAATCGAGTCTCACAGCTAAGTTTGCTCTTGGGCTTCTCTGTATGAGAGAAAATTTGGGAACGAGTTTGTGAACCTTTTAGCTGTTTGTACTCACAAAATATGCTCCTACACTTGCTTATACCTGTCTTTGTATGCACTGCAGTGAGAACTTTCTGAAGCTTAATTTTTGCCCATTAATATCACTTATGGATCTTAGAATTATGGAGGGAAAGGAAAAGAAAAAAACATATTGGAAGCTAGTAGTTTTTTGATTTCTTTGAGAATTAGGAATAATTCACTGCAACTCCAGCAATGAGCTAGATTACTTAAACAACACACATTTTATGTGCATATAGTGTACTCCCTTCTGGTACTAGGTTACTTACCATCCTATTAATTGTATACCGCTATGTCCGCCCATAACAACCTTGCAGGAGGTTTAAAGTGTAAATTTCTACTCATATTATAGAGTTTGATTTGTAAATCTCGCAACTTCCTTCATTGATCACGGGCAGACAATACGTGCATTGCATAGCAAACATTTTGGGCGTGGAATTATGTATAAAGACAAAAGGAGTACCAATATTATCTTTGGGCATTTGTCAAAGCTCTTTCCAAACCGCCACATATTGCCAAATCTTCGCCTTGTGTCACTTTGTGTTGCCGCGGTGATGTTCTTAAAAACTAAACATGATTTAACAAAATAGGATTCATTGAAATTTAAAATAAAAAATAAAAATTAGAGAGCTGAGACCACTTTTGGGTTTTGGCTAGCTTATACTTTATTCGTTGGAATATCAACTTCTCTCCTTTTCTTCTTCTTTTTTTTTTTTTTGTCCTTTTATTTGCTCTAAAGTGTTAGTTAGCGCCAATATCTAACTGAAAATCAAGTGACACCACAAAAGCCCATATTCATTTAGACCCGAGTCATCTGACCAACTATAAATGGTACCTTCACTGGGCCCTATATACCATAGTCTAACCAAACCAAACCGAGCTTTATGTCCCAAATCAATTGGGGTCGGCTAAATGAATCCTTTTCCTCCATTGAGAGTATCTTCAATTCAATATCCTCTAATTTCTCACCACAATGTTCATTACGTACCCCATTTGTTAGGGAAGTATATCTTTACAACTGGATTAATAAGCATGTACCAGCATAACTCTCTCCTGCAATATATAAATCCCTTATACTGGGGAAAGCGCTCAAGCTACTTCCACAAAAATGTAAGCGAGTCCGAAGCTGCAAGCCAAATGACAAAAGGTAAAATTTCAGCAGCATAACAACATCAATATATATCTATTTGGAAGTAGGAGTATGTCCTATAAAAAGGCTACAGTTCTACCAGTCCTTTTACCTCCATTGCTCAGCAAATCAGAAGAAGTGTTTGGATATGAAAAACCAACACCAACAGGAGAATCAAGAAATAGAATGTTGACAGCTGCAAGATGGTAAAACAAATTAGACAGCGGCTTTGGTTAATTATGGGAGACAAATATTGCAAAATCCCACTCCAATGGAAGAGCAAAAGCACAGTAGCTTAAGCCCTACTTCAGAGTTCAGACATGACGTCTAAAAAGTTAAGCTTGCATTTTGAAATAAATCACTCACCCATCATTATACTCTCTAATATACTTGGGTTACAAGAAGATAAACTGGATGACACCAGTGAGATGGAGAAATTTGAATCCTATGAAAAATAGCAGAACAGGAAAACAAAAATGATCTATAAACATGCACTTCACAAAATGTGGACAGATTTTGATTGGATATATGTACATTAGAATTTGATCCCAACTTCTTCTTATTATTCCCAAGAAAAATGTACGATGCAGTGTTTGGTATTAGCTTTGGACATCAAACATGATAAAATCTTCGGATATGCAGGTAGGCAGTAATGTCCATCAGAAGTGGCTGGAAATGCACCTATACAACAAGACTTGCAATTTAACAGGCTTATGGAGGGACTTACCAAGAGAAAGGAAAACATTTGAGAAACCAAAGAAATTAATTTCGTTTCTTTACTTCAATTTTCCATATCTGTTTTCTACTCGTTCTTTTCCCTCATTAATCACTTCAGAAAATCTTCATCAAACGTAGCAAGAGTGTTTTGAGGGCAAAAACATGTTAAGCGCACAAATTTAGCACATGGATCCATTCCCATCCTATTGGTCATTAGATCTAGAACTTATGCAGTATTCCTCAGTCCCATACATCACAAGAGAGCAGACATAATATGTACTACTATTTTGCAGCACTTTTGTTATGTATGCGACACAAAAATCATGGGAGCCCATATACCTTGGTTCCAAACATAAGGGTTGAAATATAGTCTTCCTGTTTTTCTCAATGTGAAAAGGTCCAAGTTCCTCAGCCATCTCATAAGCAATTGATAAACATCCAGGCCCTACAAAAACAGCCACCAGATAAGCAAAATATTTTCACAAACCAATACTCACTCTATTAATTGTCAACAGCAATGGGAAGAGAATAATAGGTCTGATCAATATAGGTATGAAATGATAGTGGCAGCTTCAGGAATTCTCACGAGGGTGTTCATAAATTCTACTACGGTCCTCTAGAAATCATAACTGTACATAAAAAAAGAAAATCTACTAATACCAACAATGCCATTAAAAAACAACAAAGTATTAGCATATTACAATTGCCCTACACTCGTCTTTTCCTAGTTTGAAACCGTTGCATAATAGCATCATTATAAACAATATCAAATACATCACTCTCAATATAAGTAATGAAGCAATCGTTTATCCACTGATCTCCTATTCGATTGCACAGATTGCTCTTTATGTACTTCATGGCTGAAAAAAAAAGAGTCAAATGTTGCAATGGCGACAGGAAGAGTCAAGAATAATGCCACAAGCCGATAGACCAATCTATATATGACATGCTTATTTGTCTCTACTAACTTTGCAGCAAGATCACCTATCCCCTTTAGCTCTGAATTTTTTTTTATCGGATCTCATATCTACAATGAAATTTTGGAGTTGAATGTCCAATGCCATTACATCCATCTCAAAAAGTCAGACGAGTAGAGTCCATCTCGAATTTATTTTTCTTGATTCTCTCCATTTTCATATTGTTTTTTCGGAGAGGTGAGAGTCCAAAGAATAAAGAAAGACGTTCTAGATCCGTCCCCTACCCTTTTCTTTTTGATAAATTACAGATCTTTTTTTCTTTTTGATTAATTACATCAGTCCCTGGATTGTGGGTTGGGCTAAGTTTGGACCAAAATTTGAATGGGTTAGGCAAAAATAATAATTTATGGGATGCGCTAAAATGTATCCATCATTGGGATTGGGTGTTCTAACATTTTAGTTAGGGTGTTCAAAATGACAAAAATTTTAAAAAGAAAAGAATTTTACATGTATTTCTAAAAAAAAAAAAAAAAATTCAGGGTGTTCAGGTGACCACCCTAGGCTCGACTTGGAGCCGCCCTTGTGAAAAGACATACTAAGAAGTTATACAAATTAATTAATGAATGCGTGCATGTGCACTATATCAAAGCAAATACGAATCAGCCTGATACACATGTATAGGGGAACAAAGCATTAAGCATGCATAACAAAGACCATAGCTTATGTGAACAATGCATGTACAACCATATTTATTGATAGACAGATGAAGATGAATTCAAGTATGCACATATACAGATATAGGAAAGAGAAGGAGGGAGGGACACGGGAAGTAAATATTATTTTCTTCAAATTACTGCACAAAATGTACACTTTTATGAACAATACCGCCCAAACATATCAATCCATGGACACATATGTGGATGAAGCCATGTATGAATAATATAGTAATATACAGATAGAGGAAAGAGAGGGATGGAGGGACACAAGGAGTAATATCAGTTTCTTGAGATTACTGCACAAAAAAGTAAGGAGAGAACAGCCCCATGTGTTACTAAGAAAAAGTTACAAAAGTGTGCTTATCTAAAAACGAATACAGCTAGAAATCTTTGCCTTTACAGTAAAGGTTATTACCATAAACAAAAATTAAGGACCCGAATCATGTGGAGTGGACGAAAGCTCTTAAGGAGCTTTATATTCCAGGTTTGAGGGACTTCGTGAAGAGTCACTATCATTTGGGTCCTGTTTGGAGTACCCACAGGAGCAGCTGTTTTGGCTCCATCAAAAGCTCCCATGAGTGCCGCTGCTCCTCCACTTCCTCCACCAGCATCTCTCTTTAGTTCAGATTCACCTCATTCTTCAACATGGCGCCCGAAGCAAGGGATGTATGTTGTTTTCCAAGAAATTAGTTTGGGGAAGTCAGTGACTTCAGGTAGTTTTTTTGCTCTCTGACTTTTTGGCTCTCATTTTGCCATGGTTCAGTAGGCATTTTCTAGCTGATTTACTTGCCTCCTAGGTAACGGATGATATGAAAACCAAGAACCGTGGCGATAGGACTGGAATTGTTGGTGCTGGTGAGAAAGAAAGTTGTGTCTGCTCACCATCCTTCTCTAAAGCGGGAACTCGGAAACTAGAGCTTCAAGTGGGTCATAAGTGAGTCCATATTCACACTTCTAATTTGCTTCATGAGCAACACAGGAGTTTGATTTCTGATTGCTGCTTGTTGCAACATTGTATGTTGGGCAGGTGGGTGGTTGAGAATCAAATTGGAAGGAAGGGTGATTGAAGACTGTGATGCAAAGCAGTCAGTGTATATTTTTGGATGTACAGATTCTGTCTTACAGATCCAAGGTAGTTTTCGTTGTTTTATCGGGGTTTTGATTAGTATCAAATTTGCTGCCAATCAATAAGTAATGGTTTTGACTTTGAGTTGGATTCGTGTTAAGGAAGTTGTAAAAGCTTTATTGCTATTCCAACTACGTGCAGGAAAAGTTAACAACATAACATTTGACAAATGCACTAAGATGGGGGTTGTAGTCCCGGTAAGTAAGAATATACTGCTAGACTGCTAGTATAATATGATGGTTTCTTTAAAATTGGCAGTACGTATGGTGTAATATGAAGGTTCTGTCAAAGTTTTCTTGTGTAATCTGAAGGTTCCTCGGGATGAGGGTCTGGTATTTTTTATGAAGTTATGTATCAGCATCTTGTTGTTTTCGCGACTTGCTACTTGCAAATTAAATCGGGTGCATTAACAATCGCCCGGCTGTTTCACTATAAAATGTTTTGCATGCATGAAGAAGGATGATCACTTGAAAGTTGCATTTGCAGTATCAATTTGCATATGTTTTTCTATGAATTGCTTGCTCGAAGTGAGAAATCACACTATGTTAACAAGAATGGTTTATTGTGTTATTTTGCAGGGGAGCACCCGTTGCCACAACAGTTTGTTCATACATACAACAATGGCCAGTTTGTAACAACTCCAGTCTCCCACTCCGGAGCGTAACTGAGAATTTTCACACATTCAAATTTGTTGTGGTTTATGTTTCCCTCTTTTTCTTCTACTTTTACCTCTTTCTGTTTTCTCATTTTTTCCCTATCAATTCTAGAGCAGTCTGCTGTTTTTATTTTCTCCTCTTTCCATTACTTAGTCTTGACCATAATTTTGTAATATTCTGCTTGTCCCAAGTCTGTTGAATCGAGTCTCATGCCGAAGTTTGCTCTTGGGCTTCTGTGTATGAGATAAAATTCGCTGGCCGGATGAGCTTTTTGGATTCTAATAATATTTAAATTTTCATTTTAATTCAAAAGTTTATAATTTACAATTCACAATCTAAAATACAAGTGGCTCCCGAACACCCCTGCACATACATGGCTTTGTTTGATTTCATTGCCTAATTGCGTATTCGCTTACTACTTATAGTAAAAGTTGAAATAAGTAAATCAGTCGGGTAAAGACGGAGAAAACTTATTTGGTAGTACGTGATTTTTTATTTTGTTATTTTTATGGAGTACAAATTACTTAATTTTATGAACTATGAAATTAAGCAGTTGAGTAGAATTCTTAAAGTTTATATTTTGTTCTTAATTAGTTTAACCAATTAAATAAAGAAAGAAAATAACCAAATGGGTTTTTTTTTTATACAGTCAAGCATTCTTATTTAATCAGCCCGAAAGCAAAAGCTTTCCTCACAAGATACAGAAATGAATCAAAACTACAAACATAATGACATGAGCACGGCTACAAGCACTAATAGATTGACCGACTCCAGACATATCTGTCAAGGTAGACCAACACTAAGTGTTGATATAGAGTCTTGCCAAGATCTAGTACAGAATTTCCAAGGAAAGACTCAGTTCAATCCTAAGCCGTCACCCGAGCCGTCGCTGTCAACTTTGGCAATTTGGCAACTTATTCGCCGGAGGAACTTCAGCCGAATCTTCCCCGCCTCAACTCCACCAGATCTGACCCCCCCAGGGCCAAAAGAAGGGATGTCCAACCTTTGAAGGGGATCCATGGAGGAAGAAGTGAAAAATAAAAATGGAAGAAGGGGATGGAGACCGGAGATGATGGATTTCAAAGCGGTAAGAGTGAGAAGAGGGGAATCGGCGAAAGTGAGGGGGGGAGTCGGCAACCCTCAAATTGTAATTAAAATGTAAGCACTAATTTTATGGTAATTGATTTTTACACCCAAGTTGTTATCCATATTTTTTTTTGTCTTTTAATCCACACCCTTTTTTTTTCCCCTCTTTTAATGATCAATAAAAGACAAAAAAAAAAAAAAAGGATGTGGATAACAATTTGGGGGTGTGGAAATCACTCCCCTAATTTATTGGTAATTGATTTCCAAACCTCCAAATTGTTATCCACACCTCCCAAAAAACTATTCGTATGCACGTCCTGTGTACGAAAAATGCACGGACGGTGCATCTTGACCGTCCGTGAGTATTTTCGACGGTTCGAGTTTTAAAAAACTCTTCCATGTGAGAATTATTTTTTAAAATCCGGACTATTAATTTTTAAAATGAACGATTCAGATATGATCGTACACATAGTTGGAATGGTGGAAATCACTCCCCAATTTATTTCTCCCATAATTTAACTTTGGAGACCTCATTTTGGACATGACTTTGGGATTATTTTCCAATAGATTTTATTAAGATTTGATAAAATTAAAATTTAGCCTTTGATTTTATCCATTCGTAAAGAGAGTTTATAAAATTTCACATTTTTAAATATCACATTTGTAAAAATATAAAATTTTATCAAATCTTTTCACGAATAAATAAAATTAAGGCCTTGATTTTATCAAATCTCGATAAAATCTCAAGCCTTGGTTGTCAATTGTCATATTGTCTACTGTATCACTCATTTGGTGGACCTACAAAAAAAAAGCACGTGACACCATCACCTAACTTATCCATTCGTCAGCTTAACACGTCATCCTTCCGTCTCAAAATTGGCCTGGACCACCCACATCCCTTCACACACGTAACCTTCCCTCCCGTTTCAACTGTTCTCTCTCTCTCTCTCTCTCTCTTTCTCTCTGCACTTCTTGTCGAATCTCTTCCCTCAAAACCCTAATCGCACACACACTCCCTTTCTCTCTGCTTCGTCACCATTCATCAGTAGCCAATGGATTACTAAACGTAGATCATCTTTCAAATCGGAGCTTGATAATGGCGTTTAGCCGTTGAAATTCGCCAACAATGTCGGTACCGGAGCTTAAAGAGCGTCACTTGGCTGCTACTGAGACTGTTAATGCTCTCAGAGAACGCTTGAAGCAGAAGCGTCTTGTTCTTCTCGACACAGATGGTTCAATTTCTTTTTTTGACTTTGTTACTCTTCTCTTTTTCATTGCACGTGATAGTTTTGGTTAGATCTGTTTGTTTTTTGGTGTGAATTTGCAGTGGCGGGGTATGCCAGGTCCCAAGGGAAGACTCCGGTTTGTTTCGGCCCAACGGATCTGGTCAGTTGTAGGACGTTGCAGGGTCATACTGGGAAGGTATTTTTCTCAATTTTGAAAATTTTCCATGGATTTACGTGTATGAGAGTGTATCTATCACAGTTGATCACATTAGTGTTTGCTGGATTGGTTGCTTCACTTGATTTTGGTTGGAAGCTGAAAAGAGTGAATCATGTGGAATTCTGTACCGTGTTTCCATTTTAATTTCTCCTGTTTGTAGAAATGTGACTACTAATAAGTACTCGTAAGATAGTCTGATTTTGAAGGTGATAAAGTGACATAGAAAATGGACTAAGGTGATGCCATGCAATCAGAATCAGTACCTGGAGTGTCGTGCTAGTAGTTTTCCGTTCTCCCATTGTTTTTGAAATTGGCTCGAGACATTATCGGAGCGTGAAATCAAATTAGGAAAATTGGCGAGTAATTTTTCAACAGCATTTCTAGACCGTGTGCCTACATATTGTCATTCATGATGCTTGATCGAAATATATTTCTTGAACTACATAACTAATGTTAGGAAATTAATTAGGTGACTAATGTGTCAGTACTTGGATGAACAGGGGAGCCGCTATTTTAGTAGTAAAAGATATATTGCCAAAGGTTAGGTTCATACCCAGTCTTTCTCCGCCCATACCCCAATCGATTGGAGATTGCATGGATACTGTTGTTGTTGTTGTGTTAGTACAGTACCCAACAAACAGACAGGCTCTGATGTTACTCCCTTAGTGGCTACTGGCTACGATAATGGCTACTAGTTGAATGAAAGACTTATGAATTTTACCACTGTAAATATTTACATGGTGGCATTATATTGAAGTTGGAGTATAGCAGGATTTTAATCCCGTAAGGCATTCTGCAGGTTTATTCACTAGACTGGAATCTGGAAAAGAATCGCATAGTTAGTGCATCTCAAGATGGGAGGCTAATAGTGTGGAACGCTCTCACAAGCCAGAAAACTCATGCCATAAAATTACCTTGTGCATGGGTCATGACTTGTGCCTTTTCTCCAACTGGTCATTCTGTTGCCTGTGGTGGACTTGACAGCGTATGCTCCATCTTCGACCTGAATTCCCCCACTGACAAAGACGGGAATATAACTGTATCAAGAACGCTTAGTGGCCATAAGGGTTATGTTTCCTGTTGCCAGTATGTTCCGGATGAGGAGACTCACTTAATAACAAGTTCGGGTGATCAGACGTGTGTTTTGTGGGATATAACCACAGGCCAGAGAACTTCTGTCTTTGGAGGTGAATTCCAGTGCGGACACACTGCTGATGTGCTGAGGTACTATTTGGATTCCAATTGGTGTACCAAATTGCGTTGTTCTTCTTTAATAGCAATATTTGTACTGGTTGAAACCTTTTCTTGTTTCAGCTCAAGTTGAAGGCAGAAGTACTTAACTGCATTTGTAGTTGATTTGCATGTCTTCGGGGTTGATAGTTTATACAGATTATAGGCAAAACACAAAAAATGATTTGCTCGCCTTGAAGTTTTTCTAAAGTTCAAGTTTTAAAGGTCTCAAAGACTTGATCCCTTGTATATTTTTAGTTGCAATACCTATGTTCCAGACTATTCCACCACAAAGGATGACCGCTAAATTTTTTCTGCTACTATAATGCTAAATGACTTTGAGTGAGAGTAGAGGAAGGAATCTGACATAAAGATAAAGTTTCTATTGTTCTAATATCAGAGTAAAATTTAGGTACATTTTAATATTCTTTTCTGTGATTAAGATTGTGATTTGCTAATCACTTCACTGCTATATAAACTTACTGTAAATGGTCTTTTATGATTTATACTGTGCTTACCATTGCTTTCTTCTGGTTCCATCACCTTATGTTTTCAGTGTCTCAATTAATGTATCAAACTCAAGAATGTTTCTGTCTGGTTCGTGTGATGCAACTGCCCGATTGTGGGACACTCGTGTTGCTAGTCGAGCAGTTCGGACATTTCAAGGTCATGAGGGAGATGTCAATGCTGTGAAGTTTTTCCCGGATGGAAATAGATTTGGAACTGGTTCAGATGACGGGACTTGCAGGTTATTCGACGTCAGGACTGGGCACCAGCTCCAAGTATACTCCCAGCAGAATGGTGATAACGGTGACCGTCATGTCACTTCCATTGCATTCTCCATATCAGGAAGACTTATCTTTACTGCGTACTCAAATGGAGATTGCTATGTCTGGGACACTTTACTGGCAAAGGTAGATAGTTCTCCCATTTGCGTAACTTAGTTATACAATAGTCATGGAGGGAGATTCTTATATATACTTGCTTCATCTGTGTCAGAATGAATGAAATCAGTCCTTGATATTAGAATCTTCTCGTTCTTCCAGAAAATAAAATGCAAGACTTGTAAAGTTCAAATAAGGGTTTTCTTGAATTTCCTTACCCTAGTTTAGTGGTAATGGTTGGGTCTGGAAGATAGATGCACCGTGTGATACCGTAATGGCCCAATTAGCCTTTACATGTAAAGGGAACAGATCTATTGTGTTCTCGAGTCACCTTGGCTCTCGGGGTTTATAATTTTCCTTCCAAGAAAAATTGAAAATGAATGAAAAGTACTGTTTAGTAAATAGTGAACCCTCGCATGATGTTGTTTGTCTCTCTTGAAATTTCTCACCTTGCCTTTTCTGTTTATAGGTGGTGTTGAACTTGGGATCTCTTCAAAACTCACACGAGGGTCGGATCAGCTGTTTGGGCTTGTCATCCGATGGGAGTGCCTTGTGTACAGGAAGTTGGGATACAAATCTGAAGGTGAGCCTGTTTCCAACACTGGCCATAATAGCTTGCTGCTCGTGTTAAAGTTCTAGGCTTTCCATTCCTCGTTTTGCATTTCGTTGCGGGAAAATTTCTAATTCCTATAAAATCTCTTTCCGCTTGCAGATTTGGGCCTTTGGCGGGCATCGAAAAGTGGTCTGAGTAGTTGGCATATAAAGTTCATGAACTACCATGTATAGCCAGTTGAATTACATGAGCCATTTGTTTCTTTTCAACTTTCTGCTCTGTCAATTTGCCTGCTTATTCTTCCTCATCTGTTTATTTCAGCTAGCAAACCTTATATTTCTCACTTTTATGCATTTCCAATCTGTTAATGGTATGCGCGGATCGTCGATTTTTCAGTAGAACAAAAACTGTAAAAGTGCCCATGTAATCCCCGCCGATGGTCAGTGACAGACCCAGAAATTCGAAATAGTGAGGCACTCTATTTAATTACAACCATGGAAAATTATTTTCCTAGTCAACTACAACGATGTAATACTGCACTTTCACTGTTTTATTAACGACATGAATTTTAATGCTTACTTCCTACAAATGTACCTATAAATATGAGGGATGACAATTTCGGACACGACACATTAGCACGACTTGAACCCTACACGAAATGAGAGGGTTTTGGTCAATAATTTTTTTGACACTAATACTAACACGGCACTGACCTGAGACACGAAAATGAAACGGGATGAAAACAGGGACCGCCCTTGCCAATGGTTGTATTCGTCAATCAGTGACGGGAGATAGAGCTAATGTCTAGCAACATAAAGTGTATGCTCTCAAATTATCACTAAATAGCAGCCCTACCTATACTTCCAAAATTCGAGGAGCTCAAGAGACATTATGCCGTCGAATGTAACGGGAATGAAAATAAGAAGGAAATGAAAGTGGAATGAAATTGCTTGTGAATTAGAGGGCAAGTGTACCGAAGTAGACAAGCTTTCTTGAGTGTAACGAAGTAGACACAACTCGATAAGACACAATTTTTGGGTTCCATTTTTAATATTTTTTGTCATATAACAAACATTTCTAGCTAGCCTCAAATGCGGATGCTCTTACAGTAGAACAAAAATGATTAAAAAGCCAGGAAAAATAAAGAACCAGAGAGGTGAGGCTATTTAAAGTGAGAAATATTATCTTCTATTTCCGAAAAAACAAGAATCAGTTGACTGCAACTTTTCTGGGAAGGGTCATTAGCTTTTCATCCTTTGATAAGGTTATGTTCTTTCACTATTTTCTTTTAAAATGTGTTTCTGAAGTTCTTTTGGTAAGTAATGCTGAGAACATAACTTCGTAACACAATTTCGGGTATAACTATGTCTAGAGTTGTTCGATGCACGTGATACGTCAAATGACTCTGGATATAATTGTGTTCAGTTCCTATACTTTTTGTATTTGAGTGCGCTAGTTTTTCATGAAATAACAACCAATATAGGTTGTGATCTAATGCATCCCTGACTTAATTTAAAAGATTTCAAAATACCGTATGATTTTGACACTAATACTAACACGGCACTGACTTGAGACACGAAAATGAAACGGGATGAAAACATGGACCGCCCCTGCCAATGGTTGTATGCGTCAGTGACCGAAGATAGAGATAATGTCTAGCAACATAAAGTGTCTGCTCTCAAATTATCACTAAATAGCAGCCCCACCTATACTTTCAAAATTCGAGGAACTCAAGAGACATTATGCCGTCGAATGTAACGGGAATGAAAATAAGAAGGAAATGAAAGCGGAATGAAATTGCTTATGAATAAGAGGGCAAGTGTACCGAAGTAGACCAACTTTCTTGAGTGTAACGAAGTAGACACAATTCGCAAACACACAATTTTTGGGTCCCATTTTTAATATTTTTTGTCATATAACAAATATTTCTAGCTAGCCTCAAATGCGAAAGCTCTTACCGTAGAAACAAGAGAGGTGAGGATATTTAAAGTGAGAAATATTGTTTCTGATCTATTTCCGAAAAAACAAGAATCAGTTGTGACTGCAACTTTTCTGGGAAGGTTCATTAGCTTATCCTTTGATAAGGTTATGTTCTTTCACTATTTTCTTTTAAAATGTGTTTCTGAAGTTCTTTTGGTAAGTAATGCTGAGAACATAACTTCGTAACACAATTCCGGTATAACTATGTCTAGAGCTGTTTGATGCATGTGATACGTCAAATGACTATGGATACAGTTGTGTCCAGAATTGTGTTCCTATACTTTTTGTATTTGAGTGTGGTATTTTTTCATGAAATAACAACCACTATAGGTTGTGATCTAATGCATCCCCGACTTAATTTAAAAGATTTCAAAATACCGTATGATCTTGATCACACTCAGGGCCGGTCCTAAGGTTAGTTTAAAATATGTGCCCTAAGAGACACTTATAATTTTTTTAGCAACAATCACAATAAGAGAAAGCCAAAATAATATCATATCGCTCTCACATACAGTACTTCACACAACTCATACGACACCGACGGTTGATGTTCCAATTTCGATTTTCTAGGCAAAGAGAAAAAAGAGGGAAAACAATTAAGGGAAGGTCCAGCCATGGCCACCGCAGCGCGCCACTGATCTACATAGGAAAAAGAAAGGTTGAATACAACCAAGAAAAGGATAGGATTTACTTACTGTGATTTCCGGCGGTGTGGCATGAAAGGTTAATCGATTTGATTTAGGAAAGAGGTCACTACAGGATAAAAGGAAGAAAAACTCTACTAATCAAAATAATTTTTTCTTTTGGATCAGGAGTCGGTTGTAGTTTGGGCCCAATGGTCATTGCAATTCTTTAGGCCTTTTTCTAAGTAAGACTGGGCCTATTTTTTTTTTTTTTTTGGTTGGGTCAAAAAAAATCTGACTCAAGCTTATTATGAAAAATTATGAAAATGTGCCCCAAAATTAGCTCTTTGGAGTGCCCCAGGCCTCTTGGGCCTAGAACTTGGGCCGGCCCTGATCACACTCACCACAAAACAAGTGCCAAGTGCGCCATGGGGGCTGGATATGGCACAACCTCACGATTTTCACTTTTATTTATATTTTTTTACTTATTTGTGCCAGTTAAACTCGGAAAAGAAAAAAAAGCCACTACGTAAAGAAAAGGTACAATAAAGTTTTTTTTTTTTTCATAATTAGGAGTTCGGGCCAATTTACGCGTACCTCGATTATGATCTGAATCCACAATTCCACATCAATATTGCAAATTCTGACACTAAATATACAGGGTCCCACATGATTAATGTGTCTTGGTAGCTACACTTGAGTGTAAGCTATAACGTAAATAGTGAAAAGTTCCTTATTGATAGTGCCATTTGTTTCATGTATGAATCCAAGAGAGAAAAATACATGAAATCCATCTATAAAAAAATACAGCATGAGAAAGAAAAAAAGAGAAAAGGAAAGATAGGTATATTTATATTAAAAAGGTAAATAATTAACTACATAAACACTTGTAAACCAAGTTTGGTTTCAAATTCCGAAGGGAGTTAATGTGGATGAGCTGTTCGATAAGGTTATAATTAGAAAGAGTTTAATGAGTTTCTGAAGATTCTACCTCATTTAAATTGATACCTAAAACAAGATTTGGTTTAATTTGAAAACTCACTTTGTCTTGTTGAATAAGTAAACAATATTTGAATTGAATATGGTTGGGCGGTATCGCCAAAATCGAGTATTAACTCGCATTTCTTACTATCGCACATCACCCACTCCGGATTCAATCATTACAAATCAATCTACCAACCGGTTACCGCATAGATGATAGGGGATTGTCAAATTGATTCTGCGACTAGAGGGTCACCTTTCTTACCCTGTAACAATGTAAGAAGGCCAAAACCACGATTTTGAGCTTTAAACGGTTAACTTTTACATTAGTTAAATATGTCAACAATGATACTTGTGAAGTGGTGGCTAGCTCATGCGGTAGAGTTTTTGGATGTCCCACACTGTATTTCGGGATCGAGTCATATTCCCCCCTCCCCATGTAATAATTTAGGAATGGCGAATGACAAAAAAAAAAAAAAAAAGTGATTTCTCTGCCATCTCTTTTCGTTACGTATGATATTTAGAGGAAAAGAATGATGTCATTATTTATTGATCGCACCTTAATCTAGGGGCGCCACATGCCCCCACTCAAAATTGAAAAATCTCACATATTTTAAGTAGATAACACCAAAAATTGACATGTACCATTTGTATATAAATTGAAAATAATTAGATTTGTCTCATTTCATACATTAATTTTCTTCCATAACGTTGTTTGATTTACAATTGTCAATTTATAAATTGCTAGTGAGGTTGGGGTATAAACTTCTTGCTCGTTGTTTTTTATAAAAAAAATCTTGCTAACATCCGCTCATTAGCTAGAAGATAATATGACAAATAAGTTCAGATATCAATATAATGTCACGGATATCAATACACTTTTCTCGGATACCGGTATATTTTCTACACATTATTCTTCACCCTAAGGGTTGATATTAGCATTTTTCTATTATAAAATAAATTTTCTCGACATGGTCAATTGAGTGTCCCCAATACATCAAATTTATGGGTCCGCCACTGTTTTAATGTATGTGGGGACGTGTGTATCGTCTTAGTGACCAAGTTATTATTAAAGAAGATACTTAATAATATGACAAACAAATTAGGAATGGTCCCATGCCAGGCATTTAATTTGATGATGTTGATAGCTTGACCTCCAAGAATTGCTACTATTATAAATGCCTTCTTCTCTGCTCTCTTGCTCCACACTCACAGTTCCAGAGAGTACATTCTACAAACCCCATCCATACACACACCAAACGCAAATGGAGCAATCCCTGTCAGCTTCATCATCTTCTTCTTCTTCTTCATCATCATGGTGGCCTTCTTTGCTACTCGTCACTTGCGCTGCCATCGCGTTTGGATCCGTCAACCTCGTCCGCCAAGCCTTCAGTTCCAACAGCAATGATGGCGATGACGGCGACGATGAAGTCAATGAAGGCTTCACCATCAATGCTGCTGCTGCGGAGGGGTTCAATGTCAATCTTGGGTTTGGAATCCACCGTTTCGGAGTAGACCTGCACCTCGGATATACCCACTCCCGACTCCGAGGCACTTACAATGACGTGATCGTAGGCACTCCTGCTCTTCTGATTCTAAGAGGTGCAGATTTAGTGTCCTCCTCGGGAAGGCGTTTAGCTTTGGAGTCTGCTGCAGTGGAGGCTCAAATTGCCGAGTAGGAATATGGTTGAAAATGCTGAGCCCAACTAGTATCACCCAGGGCCAGGCGTTAAAAGTTTCTATAACTTTGTTTAAAATTCCTTGTCATGTCTTTATAAAGTGGTTAATTAGTTCAGTTGGTTACATGCCCGTTGAATCTTGTGAAATCCACCTTTTCTATTATACGAGATGAATGAAATTAAATTAAGTACCAAACATTTTAGCAAAGAACGAATTACGTGTGAAATCAAAATAAGTTTGTAGAACTCTATTTAGAAACCAAGTTTCATCATTTCTATAAACCAAGTTCTAGGAACGATGAAACTTGGTTTCTAAATAGAGTTCTACAAACTTATTTTGATTTCATGCGTAATCCGTTCTTTGCTTGTTTGGTATTTATTTTAATTTCATTCATCTCGTATAATAGAAAAGGTGAATTTCACAAAATTCAGCTGGATATTTTAGCTAACGGAACTAACCACTTTATAAAGACATGATAAGGAATTCTAAACAGAGATCTAGAAACTTTTTAACACCTAACCCTGGGTGATACTAGTTTGGGCTCAGCATTAAAATAAGTTCCTAGAACTAAAAATTTAAGTTCTACCTAAGTTGTATCGTTGTCGAAAACTTTAAAATATTTAATCGTTTCCAGCAATGATGAAACTTCGTTTCTAAATAGAGTTCTAGAAACTTATTTTAATTTCATGCGTAATTCCGTTATTTGCTTAAATGTTCGGTACTTATTTTAATTCATTCATCTCATATACTCTAACAGAAAATATGTCCGAAGTTATACGATGCACGTGTATGGTAAATGATGCACATTGAATTCACATATCGGATGACTATGGATCCTGTGACTCTGGAATTCATATATTGGATGAATTCGGATCCATATGTGACTCTGGAATTCATATATTGGATGATTCCGGATCCATCTGTAACTGGATATAAGTTCAGACATCTGTATCCAAAGCAATTTTTGTACGCGAGATACAAAGTTCTTCACTGGTGGGGTCCACACACATTAATTGTCTGAATCCCGTTTTAAATACTCCACTTGACAGCCCAACATTGTCATTAAGGCAGGGAAAACTTTATGCACAAGGAAACCCCAACAGAAAAATGTTGTGCGAGGGAAAACCACCACGTATCCGTGCCCAAGCACCCATCTCGGTCATCCAAAACACTTTTGAACTGTCCGGATTTGAAAGAGAAAAAGAGAGAGAGAGGAAATAAATTTGGGCCGTCCAAAAGTGTTTTGGACGGTCGAAATAGGTGCTCCGAGACGGACACGCGGGACCAACCCTGTAGTGCGCAAAACGCACTACACAATGTAGTGCACTACATCCGGCCGTCTATTTCGATTTTCGACATTGAACAGTTCATTGCTCCGATTAAATCCGAGCCATGCATTGTCAAAATGGACAGTCGGATGATGCACTACACGCACGACATCCGGCCGTCCATTTCGACAATGAACGATTCATTGCTCCGATTAAATCCAAGCCGTGCATTGTCGAAACGCACTACACTCCATTAATGGTTGGATTGGATGTCTTCGCTAATCGCCATAGCCCGGCCAAAAAATCAAGTGATTTTTGTGGGGAAACTACCCCTAATTATCAGAGCCCAGGGGGAGTTCGATCTCCATGACCAAGAATCTAATTCACACACACCGGGAAAAAAAATGATAACAGAAGGGAATAATCATTTCTTCACCAAAGGCTATTCCATTGAAAAACACCATAGTCTCCTAATAATAAACAATAATTCCATCAAACAAATCACGGAGAGAGCCAAATTGGCATCTCTGCATCTTTTCTGCTTCCAACAATTACATTCTTCCTGAAAGACGCGTGTTGATACCATTTCATAGTTCGCATGGGTTTCCCAGTTTCCGAACGGTCGCATCAAACCAAAAATACAAGTGACCTTAAAAGTATGGAAGCAATAAAATACAAACTGCAAACCAGTTAATTCACGAGGACAAGCCAGCATCTCAAACTCCCACGACAATCCCCACCGCAAAGAAGTCTTAAAAAACAAGGGCTGAATTTATTTTGGAAGTTCAGAACGTATACAATGAATAGTACACAATGAACAATTCTAAGACCGTTGGTGATTGTGATTCAAAATTCGTTTCGCAAAACAGGTAACAGTAAATCAGGCATGCTTGATACAATCTACATACAAATCTCTCCAGAAAATAAAACTAGATACTAGAAGAATTTCTTCTCAGCAAGCAAAATTCCCAAGTCAAGAGTGTGTATAGCACATTCATCTTAAAGCCAGTGGATCTTTTCGCAGCCATTGATTTCCGGCACCATTCACAAAAGAAAAAGAAGGAAACACGGTATAGTTGACTAAAAAAACCTTCAAGTATCGAACTAGCCGCTTGCTACAATTTCGTGAATAGCATCGCTGACGGATTCATCCTCGGATCTAACAGCAAGTTTCATTGCAACTTCTTTTGGCCCGTCAATGCCAAACGACAACCGAACAAGCACCTTTACGTTGCCCATGTAAACACCAGACAACAAGCAAGTGTGAGATCTCGAGTTCGGTGGGACCACCTCTGTGCCCTGCAAGACAACATCAACCAAACGGAGAAATTTATTCAGTTTTGGACGCAGAAGTACAACAATACTGTCACTGAGATCTAATGACTACAACCCCTGACCGAAAAGGAATAAGAACTGTTCGAAAATAGACAAGAAACAACGTTCCTATGACACCAAATATCATTGCATTTTCCTCATAAGAATCTTGAATCCCCACTGTCTTCGTAGTATTTCATTTTGGACCATTAGTAACCTTAATGAGAAACTCACCTCACAAGGCTGCATGCCAAGAAGGCCTATGACTGTATTGACGGCTTCTGCCAAGCTTTCCCTTGCGCCAAGACCATATTCATCTACCCGCTCATAATCTGGGCCCATGCTTTCCCAAGCATTCCTGAAATTAGAGACTCCAACTTTTAACACATAATCCGCTGCAACAACCTCAAGTTCCTCCAGCTGGTATTCATCTTCGACGCCATCATCCTCAGCCTCGCCAGTGGTTGGATCAACCTGGTAATACCACCAATAAGTAAGCGAGTGATAAGGTGCAATAACAATTAGTCCATCAGATGTAGGATAACTTTGCGGTTTGATCTGGTTAACAAGATATTCTCAGAAACTAGGGATGTATTGAGCAATAAATGTATAGCAGTTAACTGACCATTCTCACTACCTCTATGTAGCTTAATAATAGAAAGAAAAAAAGCACAATTATCGTACAACTCGAAAAAGTAAAAATATAAATAAACTGCACAGAATTTAATTATGCCACTTCTAACAAGCATCGTATCTAATTGTATAAAGTGGAGAAGCAAACAATCTAGCGAGGTAAACACCCCAAATATTGACCAAAGGCTGTGTTTGGATGACCGAAATCTTGAGTAGGAATAGGAATCTGATTACTAGGAATCAAATTCCTGGGAATTTTCTTGGGTGGGAATATGAATATAATTACTGGGAATCTAATTCCTAGGAATTTGATACCTGAGGTAATTTCATTTCGGTGCTTGGATTAATTCAGGAATCTCACGTGGGAAACGATTATTTTAGAAAGTTGTTAAAATCAACATTTCCTTTTCTTAATTAATGAGCCTGGAATCTGAGATTCCCATGGGGTAAGCGAGGAATAAGATTCCCACTCAGTTTGGGAACGTGATTCCTATTCCTGACTGTTCAAAAAGCTGGAATCAGACAAACATGGAATCACATTCCTGTTCATGTCTGTGCCAAACATTGGAATCATGAAAAGAAGGCATCACATTCCCATTCCCCCTTGAGATTACTGCCATCCAAATTGAGCCAAAGGGTAAAGCACTTGGGATTGTATCTTCCAAGGAGTTAGGGCTCGTGTGAGTGTACATTGTGATTTCCATACTAACATTACACTTAAATTTGGATAAAGCGGCCAGATGTTTGGGGCAGTAGAAGTGATCAGCCAATAACTTGCGTCAGAGTAGGAAACCCAACCTAGGCTTCCATTCCTATCAATGGGGGGACCAATTCACCCAGTAAACTCCAGAGCATGGCGCCACAGGATGAATACAGACATCTAATTACCCAAAACAATTACAATAACCCAGGGCCCCAGGCATCCTAAGGAAGAGGAGAAATGGCACCTCTTTTACAACAAACTTCAACGTGTTAGCAAATTTTCCAACAGCAGGGACTCCATCTGTCTTCTCAAATGCAACAAATGTTTGTCCTGGTGAATCATATGGAAGAGATCTTAAAGGCTTTGATGATACTTCAGCAAATTCCTCCGCTTCAGAGGCATCCACTATCACGGAAACCTGTCACAGTGCACAAGAGAATTGAGAGATTGTTCCAAGGAAACTTTGGAATAAAGGATTCTGCTGCTTTGTTAAGATGGTCATTACATTTTCCAGTAATTGCTCAGGAATTGTATTTGTGCAGTTGTACTGGAACACCACATGCCTATCAAAAATGTGCTTAACAACGTTGACTGCATATTCTGTTTCAGCCTCTGTAAGCTCCACGGGTGGTGAGGACTGGTTCAAGAAACAGAACATAAAAATAAAAAAAATAAAAAAAAACTGAATCAGCAGCATGTCAACAATAATGAAAACAAGAATGTCTAATGGAGGACGCATCGAGAGGAATAACCTTGAAAAGCTTCCCAAAGGTTGAGAACTTCGGGATAGAGGAGAGCATCTTCTCATAAGTATCAATGGTTGATGTGGGGCCAGCTGGAGCAGCACCTAAGCCAGTTGGCTTTTTACCCGGGGCTTTCTTCTCAGCAAGTGGCTGAGATTTAACCTCCTTAGGTACAGAATCAATATCAAAAGGCTCTTCTGAAGGCTCTTGAACCTGTGTTGAGAAAAGACATGAGAAGATAATATGTAACTCAGCACAATGCATATAGACACTTTTAATTCTACAAGAACACTCACGTAATTCTTCAAACTTGTCTCAAGGTTGACCAGCGGCACATCCAATGACCCAAAGAGGAAATCCTTCACATCTTTATCAGTTTCAACAACTCCACCCTCACCCCCAAGCATATTAAGATATAGTGTGGCCCTATCACGAACCTGCATACATATTGTCAAGCACAAGTTTCATCAAAAAGTATAGTGCATTGACAAAGTGTTCGATACGCCTAATCCTAGTCTAAATGATGACAGAGTTAAAGAATTTGCTCCTTTTCATCTGAGATACTTCTCTTGTGGCCTCAAAAAAAAAACTATCTAACCACCTATCCGGAGTGGACACAATCAGATGACATGCCAATGGATGGTTCTTAAGCGGTATACGACAATAACAAAGGCAAAAGTACCATCATTCAGCCGACAACAATTCTCATTAATAAAACAAGGACTTTCATCCAATTTTCAGAGCAAAGGAGAAGGAAATTGGGAGACTTGTTTGATAAGTCACGGTGTAGGAGTAATTGATAGAGCTACTATCTACTGAAAGACAAAAAGATTTAATATGTCATTGACAGAGCGTCGAAAGGATGCTACTCATGTACAAAAGACACTATAACCAGTCAACCACAAATAAGGGCCACAGTGCCGCACTACGAAAAGGCCGAATGAGAATAGGGAATCTACAAAAAAACCTATGAAAAAACTATAGTGAGGGGCACCATCCCCGAAACCGAAGTGTACAGAATAAAAGGGGGAAATGGCTCTTAATGCGAAGGTTTTGTAAGTGATTGTGCTCTATTCATTTGGACTAAAAAATAAGATGCCAGAACAAGTATTACTAAAAGAAAAGGTAAGCCAGATCTAAAATAAAAAGCTTCCGTGATAAAAAGGTAAGCAAAGAGGACAAAGCTTCCAAATAGTTCATCAAGTATAAACAACAAACTTTCCAAAACTCCAATATAATACAGATACTCACCTCATCATCACTGTCAAAGAGACAGCGTCGCAACAAAACAAATATACGGGGCTGCAACACAACAAAGAAAGGTCGCTGCATGTCACTAACTCAAAACTCACCAAATATTGAGAATTATGCAACAAAATAAAAAATTCTTACTTTCAAGGAATCAACTATACAACCGAACTTAGCTAATGTGCTGACAGCACTGGCCCGAACAGTCGCATTCTCGAGGATTACTCGATTGTAAATGTACCGAATATATTTGCTGGGATCTGATGTCTTTGGCCCCTCGATTCCAAGGAAATGGAGAATCTAACAATGTAACATGAACTGAATTTAGTTCACCAGCCCATAAATGGTAACAAAAGATAATGTAGGAACAAACTCCGGAAATACGTGAACTGGACTTCAATAAATATGATGAAGCAAAGCTAACCTGTGTAGAAAGATAGGTGAATTCACAATCCTCAATAAATTCACATAGGTGAAGCAACCCACTTTCTTTTGCATCCGGGATGTCTCTTATTAAGATAACAATTGAATCAACGATCGCTTTCTTGTAATCAAAACCACCTTCTTCCCTCAAAATATTGCTCAAGAAATTCATCCTTAAAAAGAAGGAACAGAAAATGAACAAGAATATCTAACAAATACCGAGAATGTAAAATGAAAGTCAAACTTCAAAAAATAAATAAAGCACAATGTATAAAATCTCCACTTTCTATGAAAAGTTGTAGCTCACTTACAGAGATCTATACTTGAGCGGGAATTTTAAGCACAAAGATCTAATGGCTTCCACTACCACAATCTTGAATTCATCGGCAATGTCAGACATGAAATTCGTAATCTGCTTCATCAACCGGTCCACACTTGACTCGTTGCCAGTTTTCAGAAGAGTGGTGATCGCAAGAGTTGCTATGCTTCTGTTTTGATCTGAGATCAAACTCTCCATATCTATGTTGCAATTTGTAACAGCCATCGGATGGGTCATTGCCACCTGCAGATATTGAGATTCCCAAATAAATAATACTTCAAATTCACATTCACCTTAAATAATCTGCGCAGATAGGTTCAAATCCACAAAACTGTCAGCCAGAGAAATAAGAAAAAGAAATGAAGTCGTCGAGATAGATTTCAAGCTACATATCCTTATTTGAGAAGCAATAATCAGCTTCTTGACTAACCTTGTTCAAAATACGCACGGCAGCAAATCGAAGCACTGGCTTCGAAGAACTCAAGAACAGTTGTAGAACAGTGATGGCTGGAGTCAGTTCTCTAGTTGTCACACCACTGAATTCCGTGATTGCTCTAGCTGCCTCAAAAATAACCATATCTGCTTTGTGTCGAAGACAATTCTCAAGAAAGTCATAAAATGGACGGTCCCCAGCTTGGTTGTTCATCATAGATTCCCTGATAACCTGAAAACATTTTGGTATACGAAAGTTAACTCATTATGAGGAAAAAGAAAGAAAGAAGACATTTCATCATCCACTGTTATGTTCCAAGGGAAGAAATGCACCTGACTAGTATAACGAATTAACAGACACTGAGCCAAAGGTGAACGAACAGCCCCTTTAGTTAAGCTGGAAACTAGCTTGCTTACAGCTAACCGGTCATTTTGCCGGATCTGCAAAATCGGCAGTCAAAATGTACAAGCACGTCAACATACATCACCTCAATTAAGTCAGACATCGATTCTAGAGTGCGGCAATCATAAAAAACTGCCTAACATTACATACATAATTACATATAGCTCAAACTATCGGTTAGGTGGAAAGACACAACTGAATGAGTGTAAATATATGGCCAATATAGATGAAATTGTACATACGTAACAAATTAGGCTAGGTGAGAACGATAATCACACAACATCTGTCAAAAGCACCTCAGGGATATAGATATAGCCCTAAACATCAAACCATGAATCATACCTGATGAAGCAGAGCAAGGGCATGGAACTGTACGAGTGCTGACCTTGATTGAACAGCTTCTGTTACCTCGTTACTCCACCTTTTTACAATCTCTGGATTTGTCTGTTAAGTTACTTATGTTAGAAAGAATATGCAACACAAATCCACATATGGCATCTCTTAAGTAAGATTTAACGTACCTGGAGTAAATGGATCCCACTAACCAGGGCTGCACTGGCAACCACAGGGTTTTTGTCAACAATGGCTTGCTTCAAGTATCTCTCAATTTGTGTTAGAAGCGTTCCATCCGTGATACGACAAAGGACACGTATAGCATTTGCCCGATACATATCAGTCTTGCTATTCATGTCCTTCATAAGTGAACTTGTGACAATAATAACCTTCATTGCAGATCGTAAAATGTCATTGTCTTGGCTTTTACACCTCAGAGTCGTATAAATAAATAATAAAAGAAACCGATGTGAAAACAACCTCATCAGCAGAGGGAGATAGCTCCTTTATCATCAAATAAACCATTCTCCTCAATCCAATATCTCTTGATTGAAAAAGCTTTGTTGTTGCAAAGAATACTTCTGTAGCTTCAACCTATATGTTTTATACCAGAAACAAATCATTCCGCCAGAAAGTCTCCAAATCAAAGTTACCACTTAAAGCAATTAATCAATTGCACAGAAGAACAAAAAAAAGAAATCCAACTTCGCACAACAATAGAAACAAAAAAGTCGAATGTGTAAATGACAAGATGTGATTGTAAAGTAGATGTACACATATGCATATAAGAAGCATGCGGATACAAGCCAGCGTAAGTACAAGGAAATAGCCTGTGGCATAGAAAAGCTGACCTTTGTAAATGTTTCTCCCTGATTCAGAAGGTACAGAAGCTTCGTAATGACCTGAACAAAGACAAAAAAACAGAAACAAAATCAATCTCTGGAGAAGAAGTCTAAGTCAATGCAGCCGTAGAATTAGGCAGCAGAATGGCACTGCACCTGCGAGCATCGCCGTGGATCAAGTTGAGGGTCATTGAATACCCTAGCTTCCTGAAGGACAGCACCCTTCTCGATCCCGAGAAACGGAGAGTACTCCGCTGAGAAATCAGAAGATTCAGGCAGTAAACAAATTAAAAATCATATCGTACTTCAGCATTCAAAAGGATTAACATGTGGTCCAAATACAATAGTTATGAACACAAAGATTGAACTCACTGATCTACGAATTCGACCATATCAACCATAACCTGTTACTTTTTCTAAATGCACTCAAATACACAAATCTACAACCGATTTGGACGATAAAGAACTTCAACCGAGATGGATCAATTAAATGGAGAGAACTCCGCTGAGAATGATAAGATTCAGCCAGGGAAATATGATTATCCACTTCATCAATAACCGAATGAACATATAATCAGAACAAATAGCATAAGCATACTGAGATCCAAATCACTGATCTAAGCATTGGTGCAGCAGATCGACTATAAGCTGTTAATTTCCCTATACATTCACACATAATCACAACCAAAAACAAGCATTACTCATATCTACAACGAATTGCAAAAAAGATCAATAATTCAACTACTACAAATATTTCAGAAACAAAATGACAGGTCCAACTATTATCAACCAAAACCTAAAATTGAATCCGTATAGACACAAATACATTCGAAGTTTAAAGAGGAGATCTAAAACCTAACGTCAACAACGAGATGCAGGATCGCCGCAAATTGGGGAAATTGAACAAAGATTACTATTAAATACATTAATTGAACAAAAAACTATCGAAATCCATAGATGTACCTTCGTCATCTCGGTCGTCGTCCTTCTTCACGAGAGGCTGAGCCATTGCGAGAGATCGATGTGGACTGGAGAGATCTGTGAGGTGTCGAAGGAATTAACAGAAAAACAAAGCTCGATTTGGGAGGAGGAGTGAGAGAATGCAGATTTCTCTCTCTAAAACCATAGACAGAGAAGTGAAGTTGAACGAAGAGAAATGCAGATCTCACAAGACGGAGTAGTGATGAAGTTTGATAGGAGGGTTATTTTCTGGTGAAATAAAGAAGAGGCGGAACCAGATCCCATGAAGCCGGAACAAGGGTAGTAATCGTGACTGCATAACTCCACCAATGATAGCTTGCCACGTCAATAGCGTATTTTCCATTTTGGTTATTATTATTATTTTTTTTTTGTATTTTTGGTTTTTTGATCGTGATTACACAACTCCACCAATGACAGCTTGCCACGTCAATTTATGTAGCGTATTTTCTATTTTGGTTTTTCCTTTTTGTTTTGTATGTTTGGTTTTTTATTGTGATTACATAACTCCACCAATGGTAGCTTGCCACGTCAATTTATGTAGCGTATTTTCCATTTTGGTCTTTTGTTTTTGTTTTTGTTTTGTATTTTTGGTTTTTTTTATCGTGATTACATAACTCCACCTATAACAGCTTGCAAAGTGGTAGCTAGCTCATGCGGTATATAACTCTTGGATGCCCCATACTGTATCCCGAGATCAAGTCCCCGTGTAATAGATTAAGAATAACGAATGACAAAAAGAAAAAAAATAGCTTGTCACGTCAATTTTACGTAGCATAGTTTCCATTTTAGTTATTTGTTGTCAATTTATGTAGCGTATTTTCCATTTTGGTTTTTTGGTTTTTTTTTTTATTATATATTTTTGGTTTTTTGGTAGTGATTACAAATAAATAAAAAAACCCACTGTGTTGCACTACTCCTATCTTGTTTCTTTTTCTTTTTTTTTTGATGAAATTTGTTTTGTAAAACTCCAGAATTAATGGAAATTTGTAGAATCCATTTTCTGAAACGAGTTTGTTTCTCTCCAAGGCATTTACTGGAGTACTTATTTTCTTCAATAACACCAAGAAGCTTGAAATTTAGTGTTTGACAAAAATCAGCAATATCCATTTTTTCTAAAAACAAATTAGGTTTGCATTTGACACGAAATGAGAAAATGTGTATATGAAACTCTGCCTTCTCGAGAGAATTAGTAAGGACGAAAATCTCAAAAGTTTTCGAAATTTTCACATTCTAACACAATTTTAATGACATTTTTTTGGGAAAGTGTTTTCTTACTATGTAGCATATTTATCTTGAAAATGATTTAAATAAGCTACCGATAATTATTGCTACTAGTTGTAGCCGGCGTATTGCGCACGGCACCGCGTGCTCAGTGATGAAAGGGAGCTAGATGAAAACTCATTTGATTTTCTCTACTCTGCTGTTACCCTCAACATAACGGGAAACAAAATATTTGCTTGTTTGCTTAGTGGAAGGCTTTAAGGGGGTGTTCCGCTAAGAGAATTTTTAGGTTTCTTGATTTTTCACGACTTTTTATGTAATGTATTGAGAGAGAGTAACTGCCTCGGTTTTAGAAATAAGCTAACTTTTTAGTTTTTTTACAGCCCTGTTCCACTAACTCAAAAAAACCAAAAAACCCGGTTTATTCCTAAAATCGAGACAATAACTCTTTATTCCTAAGCTACCTTAGCAGGACAGCCCCTGAATATGGCCTAAATCGCATCCGAATGTATCCATTGCGACCAACTTTGGGAGGAAACTCTTTGCTTGGAAACTAATTTTGCATATCATACAGTAGAGATTTTTGACAGAGATGATCAAGACCAACATTCACCTGCACAAGTCTGATTCCTTATAAAGTTCAAAAAGTACTTGTACTTTAAAGTATACTTAAAAAGTACCAGTGAGGCCTTAACGGGTACAAACAAGTGCATTTTTTTGTACCAATAATACATTTGTTAGCAAGACCCATTTAACATTGCAATTGAAGCATTCCCAAAGAATACTGTGTGGAAATCCCTTCTTTTCTTTTTGTTTTGTAAATAAAATTATTTCTTATGCGACCATGTAATTTAAGCGATGCGCACCATACGTATACACCCGAAAAGATTAAAGAATAAGATGAAAATTCCTTATACGACCATATGTTCCAATTACTTGCTCGTTTTGGCTTCCCTTTTTATCTCCACTGAAAAATCTTGCTATGCCAAAGTCGAAACTTTGGAGTTCAACTGCCGCATAACGTTGCTGGTTTTGAGAACCCTGTGAACATTCTTAATCTGAAGTCCTGGAGAAGGCAGCGAAATAAAACCTGGTGCAGCACCCATAAAAATCTCACATTGCTTTGGCCACTTGAGTGAGTAATATGCCCATTTCATTTTTACGATGATCTGCAAAATTAGGATCCAAGGTGAGTAATATGCCCATTTAATTTTTACGCTAAACCACAAGACTCCAATAAACAGGCATCGAAGTCATGGAAACCTGGTTAAGGGATAAGAGCCACCCTCTCTTCTCCTTCAATACAAGAGCCCAAAAGCCTGACAAGGTCTCTCCATTGAAGTTTAATTACTGTAGCTTCGTCCTTGAACTCTTTCAGACCTCGTCTCTTAAAATCATGTCTTAAGCCAAATCATCTATTAATCCGGAAGAGGCATTTTTCTGCGATTTCTTATCCAACTGATAGCTTACGCTAACGCTTTTGAAACGTAGTGTCACAAGTATATAACTCCCTATGTATTGGTTCCAAGTTCCAACACTCCAATAAGAGACTTGAGTTTGGGTCTTGACCAGTTGAGCAGTTAATCTTATACACAAGCCTGCAGAAACAAGAAGCGAGTTACGAAGGGAAACTTAAAACCAGATTTACTTAGATACACAAACCATGTGCGAGGTCAAGGTTGAACAAACTTGAAGCCAAACTTGACTGTGAAGCTTACCAGTCAAACAGCCTTGAGTAAACAACTTTTGCCAACGCATCTCTACTGACAGCTACTGCTTCAAGATCCAGCCATTTCGTGGCGGTTTCATCGCGAGTTGCACTTACGCGTTTGCAAGGGAATCCTCTAAGGCCTTCGGATCACACCTGAACAAGACTTTCACTTCATAGATAAAGTGAGTTAAACAACTCTGCAGCAGTTCTAAGAAGGAACCAAGATTTTTCATCTTTGGGCATAGTCCATTTCCTTCCCCTTATATTTCCTAAATGCAGAATTGCAGCCACAGCTCAAAAGTTCCATCCTACCAAGTAACAAGAAATAGCTAGAAAGTTAGTTGGTCACTTCAATACAAACAAATTTGCATTGCTCATGCGAAATAACTTCCAATAACTATACCTGCTCCTCAGTACTGGATCCGGGGGGCCTGTAGTGAGTGAGCTCCTATGTTACACGGATCCTCCATTTTGGCTGAAGTACCCGTGTCCTGTGTCCGACACGCGTATCCATTTTGGACACTCGGATCCTCTAATTGTATGATATTTACAGGAAAATAATACCAAATTAGCTAGAAAAGCGATATTTCTAGATATTTGTAGACTTTCACATGGACATGAAATAGAAAAAATACATTTTTCTTAGCTATTCTTGTTTAAATACATTACGAAGTATAATTTACAATATATAACCTGCTCTAGTCATGCAATATATTCTACAAACAGGTGTTCAGGACGTGTCCCCGTACCCGTACCCCACAGTTGGACACATATCCCAGTATCCTAAAATTTAAGTCTAGGAAGGTCCGACGCTTGGATATGCACCCGTACCCGATACTCGTACCCGAGTCCAGGCAACATAGGTGAGCTCACTACACGCATGTAGTGAGCTCACTCACTATAGGGCCCCCGGTTCCGGGTGTGTGAACCCAATACGGGGTGTCAAATTGAGGTCCTGCCGTGCGGATGAGATTAGGGAATTGGGGAAATTAGGGTTAGGGAATGGGAAGGGAAGATGGAGGGGTTAGTCAGCCACTTAACGTCCAAGTCAGCAGAATCCATTAACAATTTGACGGATTCAGGCGGCAGGAGGTAAATTGATCAACCGAGTGATAGTTTGGGAGTATAATTGAAGTTTATTGAAGTTCAAGAGTCTTTAAGACATTGAGGTCAAAGTTTGGGAGTATTTTGAAATTTTCCCAAAATTTCATGATCAAAAGGGTTTCATTTATAGCAAGCCACTTAAAACCATAAGGTTTGAGGTTTCTAGTCGCTACTCTGAAAAACAAGTATCTTGTCAAATCCATTGGGTTATAATTCCGAAAATCTTGTGCATTCTATATAATCACGCTAGGGAGTTGGAGCTTCAACAAATTTATACAAGATCACGAACTAGCTACAGATGATTTCCTCTTTGTTGGTGTATCTGGGCATGAGCATCTAAGTGTACTAATCTTTTCAAGGAACGGAGGTGAACGAGCGTACAAATGGTTTCCAACATCATAAACGAAACATATTCCTAATTGTATATCCACGCAAGCCTTTTCCTTATGAGTGAATAATTTTTATGTTTGAATTGTACTATTATGATTTCTATGTCTGAGTTGTACTATTATGGTTCCAAAAAATCTTAAAGAATTAAGGCCTTATGCACCACTCTTTCTTGCATTTGTTGCATTTAACTTAAAACTACGGTTTGGGATATCTATATGCAGACAATCAGAAATACAACCTTCACCAGTCAGTCAACAATTCAGACTCCCAAATTCTACCCTATTTGTTCATTTTAATTCTTACAACAATTATGAAATTGAGCCATGCATAAGCAAAGAGCGTATGGTCTTATAAAACTCAGAAATATCAATACAACCGACGGGGCTGCAATAAGCTAAATGATTACTACAAGGGTCTTTGTTTCAATGAACCAACAAGTAGTCAACCAACTATGACGATAGACCAAATGGATTTTCATATCTAAAGGAGGCAATCCTAAATAAGTACGGTGAAAACCCTCTGGACGTTAGTCCTTTGAATGTCACCATGCGTGCTGTTGAAATATGTGGTACCATTCGATCTTTTAGAAAACAAACAAAGCATCATGACAATGAGATAATCTAAGCAATTTTGAGATTGGTCAATTGCTACTACAGACACAACCATATAAAATTGCAAGCCTATTGCAAACCCTATGACTGGGTAAAGATTAAAATGCCGTACCCAAACACAAATGGAATGGTACAAATCACCAGAATCCAAAAAGCTAGAATTCAAAGAAAAAGTACTTATTAAGCTAACGGAACAACTATTCCTGAATTTATAAGTACTATTTGTATGAAATGAAGCTAGCATATTTGGAATTAAAAAATGTAAACCTAAGGTTGGATGGTCCATACATAATAACCCTTCGGAGTTGATAGGGGAGCGGTAGCTGGCATAGATACTATTTTCTTCTATTTTCAGTAATGAAAATAAGATATCATGAAAATGAATCATTCCTGAGGAATGACAGAAACATTATGAAACAGCAGATATGCCCCAAAAACTGAAAGCGGCAAGAAATGCTTTTGACCTTTAGAAATATAATGATAGTGTCATACTAATAATTAAAGGAAAGTGACAATCTTTGGAAATTAAGAAAAATTGATAGTATGGATACTAATATCGGCACAAATCAACCCAGGAAAGAACATGACAGAGAATACGAGATGAAGTCTATACAATACATGGGAGGGAAATCAAGCACGTGGGCAGCAGTTATTGCAACTTAAGCCACTAATACATCCAAGATTTAAATATCTGAAGGAATTAATTACCTAAAAGAATAAACTCCATACACGGTTATTTTCAATTTGAAAGCAGTATAGTCGAGCCTTCTACCTTCACATCCTCTTAAAGTGCAAAACAGTTAAGGTGAAGATTGACTACAAAATGGTCCATGTTCCAAATCCTTAGCGTTAATTCCTTTACAAAACACTATGACATGTCTTTCCTATGTTTAAATCACCCTAAGAATCACATATAAGAGAATAACTTCACTTATTTCTCACAATAAATGCTAAGGTGACATAGCAAGTTTAGTTGAATGCAACTTTTCTAAGGTTTACTACCAATATCTATACAACCACACCTAACGCAAGTGTTTGAAAACTGTGCATATTGTATTTCACAAAGTATAATAATTTAAACATCCTTCCACATGACCACAAAATGAAAACTCTTTGTACATTGTTTGTGTCCTCAAGTTCTGGAGAAGGAAAAGCAGCTATGCTTACCCAAACTTTAAATCTTCGATACCCAAACTTTAAATCTTCGAATTATATTAAGTTTGAAGGCCATTGGGAGCATGGAACAATACAAACTAAACAGAAAACAAACTGTACACCACCGAACTAGCTACGTGGACAATCTAACTATTGGCCTCCAAAAAGGCAACTTCTATACCCAACTGTACAAAAGCATTAATATTTCAAGATTTCCACCTATGCCCAATTGACTGTTCCACACTGAGATGGTAAATTGTACAAGAAATAAGAAATCATGGTTCTAAATTGCCTACGAATTTGGACATAATTCTCAAGGTAACAATCATAATTCTTCGATCCTTCTCTTATTCTATTTTGATAGCTTCCAAACTTCGACGCTAAAGAAATCCCCTTTATGGGATTCTTGTCTATCCTCCTTTAATTCTTTTAAAGTTCCCAAATGTGTGGGACATATAAAGTTAAATAGTTACAGAAATAATATAAATTCTCACAAACCATAGCTAATTTTAGCACTTAATAGGGAACAAATTACTGTAAGCAACTAAGCATTAATGATGCTCCATCTATTTTTGCAAGAAAGAACAGATCAATAACTGTAGTCAAGGGCATTCTGGCAATCCATATGCCTATACAGCCACGTGGTCAAAGGTTTGATTTTGATGTGGGTTGTCCTACTTCTTTTTCCCAATGCTTTGAGCCATGGATGAAGAGGGCTCAATTATGGACCTCTCTTGTCGCTATTCATGAGATGCAAGAGTAACTTTGCCTAATACCTATATTACATCAAAAGCTTAACAACTGATACAATAACAACCTTACCATCCAATTAACACAATAAACTCTCAACCCTGGCCTTACCTGGCCTCTATACGCCCTACAAAAATTTAAATTAGAAGACAGACAGTAATAGGAAGGTCGCGAAACTGAAGGAAACAAACGACCCTAAAAAATAAGACAATCCACATAGATAATCAACTAAATTACATAGTTTCAACCAACAAATAAGTCCAAAGTTGTACATACCAATAACAAAGCAACCAAAAAGCCTGGACAAAGTCACAATCAAACCATACTAAAAGTAATATCACCATACTAACCATAGTTCCAAAACAACCATAGTATATCAACACAAAAGTCTGGACGAAACACAGGCAGAACACACAAACCGCTTCCTCAAATCCAAATCCCACAAAAAGGGCAGTGCACAACCCCAACAAGCACAAGACGACTACTGTGTCTACACACCCATACTACAAGACATGTGTCTGCGTTCACATAAACTTACCACTCACTTCGAGTCGTCGTCTTTCGGATGGGACCCTGTCATTCGAACGATTGAGGATATCATCATGAAAGGGATCACCTTCACTTTCGTCGCTCACCCCGCGACCCATCCTCCCAATTTCGATGTCATCCTTGAATTCATCAAACTCTCTTCGCAACAGATCTAGTTCACGCTCCACAGGGCGTATCCTTGCAACCGCACCCTCCACAACGCCTATCCTTGCAACCGCATCTTCGAACCGCTGCAGCAAAAGATTAACCCTTGCCACCAGATTATGCAAGCGTTGTCTCATAGGTGCCAAAGCATTAGCTATCATGCGGCGAATCTGACCAAAAGTTACCATCCTCTCGATTAACAGACAAGACGATCAGAAACCCCCCAGACGAAACCGGAATAAGTATCGGAAAAACAACAACAGCACAATGAGAACTGGAGCAACCACAAGAACAGCACAATGAGAACTGGAGCAACCGAAACTCCATTTCTGGAACAATTTATAGAATTATAATCCTGGAGAAACGATGCAACTTTCAACAATTAAAATCAAGGAAACAGTGTGTCTCTTCGCCCTCGAAGAAGAGAAGCATTCAAAATCTGAAACATGACTCGCTGCGTACTTGGTAGTTTAGTTTAGTTTTGATGATGTTAAAAGATGTAATGAGTGGAGAGATATAGAGAGAGAAATGAGAAAAATGATGATATCAACAAAACTAAACTAAAACTAAACCCCTAACCGAACAGGGCGGTGTCTCTTCTCTTGGCCTTCAAACGAAACCGCCTTTTATATATCCAACTCTAATAAAATGAACCAGCAAATAACACCATAAACCCCAAGAAAGTCATCAATCTCATAAACAACCCACAACATTAAGGATAGAGCTGCAAATGAACCAACCAGTTTACAAAATCAGAATGTCTAAGTATCCGGAAAATATACACAGAATTTACCCAGAAATTGAAAATTATTGGTCTAGATTCACTCCAGGTGTCCAGATTCACTCCAGGTGAATCTAGACCATTAATTTTTAAATGTTGGGTAACTTCAATGTATTTTTTCTGGGTATGTAGTGGTGCTCGATCTAATAAAAAATAAGAACAAACAATAAAACCTAATGACACTTCATACAAACCGTAGGATATATATATTATGAAAAATTGCTCCGATGAAACCCTTCCCGGTCTTTTTCTTTTTTTGCCGAATCCTCGCGTAAGCCCTTGAAAATACATTTTGAACACATCCAACGGTTTGGATCCCGACCATTTGGCCGAGAAATGCAAAGTCCGATTTTTTTAAAGTGCGGGAGTACAGACCTGATCCGGGTCCTATATATATATATATATATATATATATATTCTGTTGGGAGAGTTAAGTAATTAGGTATATCGTGCGCACAACACCTACTCATGCACTCAAACCCCAGAGCATGTAGGAAATTTTAAGAGAAGTCAAAAAAAAATTATATATATAATTGTATGAAATTTTCAAACAAAAATGGTACTCAACAATTTGGACCATTACAATCTATCCCCCTTAACAAAATTTCATCCTCAAAATTAAGACAAGTGTAGCCAAGAAATTGGATGGTATAAATAAATAAGTTGGTCATTGCATACACAACCTCTCAGGTTAGCCGAGTGGCCAAACTCGTTGTCTCCCTTAAGGAGGTCGTGGGTTCGAGGCTAGACGCGGTGGATTCAATCTTTGAAGACTCGCCCACCTTGTTGCTAAAAGTACTTTTTGGGATGATGTATTTTTTTGTAAAATACTTCAGGTATTAAAGAATTCTCTCAAAACTCATTTTAATAAAATACAGGGTATTTCATTAACAGTAGCCGCTGTAGGAATTCTCGCGAGGGTGTTCACCAATTCTACTACGGTCCTCGAGAAACCATAACTATACATACACAAATATATATATATATATATAAATGACACTGATGCAGGGCGCCTTATGAACTACAGAAAAGACGTGCAACAATCGAACACAAACAAGTTTGGTTTAGAGAAAACGCTCTCTCGACTCTTTTTCATTCAATAATAATCAAAAACTGCCATGCCTTCAAGGCTTACAACTTATTAAATAGGAAAAACTGAAACCCTAATTGATTTGCCCCGGAAAGGAAGCCAAATCAATAATTAACGAAAAAATTACCAAAAATGGAAAATTCAGAAATAATAACAAAATAGAAACTAGAGAAAATTCTAAGACTTTCCCCGAAAGCGGAGCTCAATTCGGACTTTCCTTGCCGAAGTAATTAGCAAGTCAAATCTTTCCTAAAACGGCAAATTTGGCCTTTCGGAGCCCTAAACAGCGTCGAAAGCCCGAAAAACGACGTACACCATGGCCTTTGGCCATGGGTATTGATCGTTGGGCCGTTTCCGTTCGGAAACAAGTGGGCCCGACGCAAAATTCCACGGTCGCATATTTACGATTTTGCCATCCTAGGCTTAAAATAGGGGTGAAATTCGGTCGGTTCGGTTCGGTTTTCGGGGTGTTCGGGACCGAACCGATCGGTTCGGGGTAACTTATCCGGAAACCGACCCGACCGAAAATAGCAATGGACCGAAATCGGTTCGCGGTGGTTCGGTCCGGTCGGTTTTTTCGGGGTTTTCGGTCCGGCGTTTAGATTCAAATGAACGGTTGAGATTGAGTTGGACGGTTCCAAACTTGAATGGAATTTTCGGTCATTGTTTTACTTTACCAATTTAAAACGTATTCCAAGGTTGGGAATCCAACTTTGTCTCAAAAAAAACTGCCCAAGATTTACATTATTTTAATTTTGAAATTAGTCATGCTCATTTTCGGTCTAAATAGGTACAGTTTTGGGGCATTCCGGTCCAAATCGATATGATTTTGAGGTATTTCGGTTCGGTTCGGTTCGGTCCGAAGAAATTCCGGGAACCCAAAACCGAACCGAGATGTATTTCGGTTTTTTCGGTTCGATTTTTTCGGGTTTTTTTCAGACTGGGCCGACCGAACACCGAACCGAATTTTCGGTTTTCGGTCGGTTCGGGTCCCGTCGGTTTTTTTTTCACCCCTAGCTTAAAATGCCTAAAAAAGTTCTCTTCCATGGCCACTGCATCAAACACCAAAAAAATACTTCCCGATAAAATAAAATAAAAACATGTAATTTTTGGATCAAAAAATAAAGTACTCTCGTACATTTTTTTTCTCGTACCAAATTAAGGAACTAATAGAGATCTTTAATTTCGTGCCAAGAAACTCAAAGAATAATATACGGAAATAATTTATTTTTAATTCAAAAAATACACGCTTTATTTCATAGGGAACTACTTTAACTGGATTAACCCCCACTTGCCACGCTCTAATTGGGTAGGTATTCAAATATTTCGTGGGCTTATTCGTTCAAAATTTTTTTGGGTAGGGTGTTCAAACATTGTGCGTAGGGTGTTCAAAATGACAAGAAAAAATAAAAAAATTACATGTATTTCTAACAATAACAAAATTCCAGGGTGTTCGGGTGACCACCCTCACCCTAAGGTGGAGCCGCCTGTGAAAATATAGATAGTTATTTGTTAAATTAATGCTTAGTTTCCCATTTTCAGCAACGGTGCTAAAAGTCACTTTTAAAAATATCTTTACTATTAAAAAAATTCGCTTATGTTAGTTTTGCGTTAAACTTTTGTAACTTATTGGTTCTACTCAACAAGATCAATCAGAAAAATAAAAAAACTAAAACTTTTATTCAATTTTTTTGGGAAAGGAAAACTTTTAAGACTTTTAACAATTAATTCCCCGAAAAAATTGGGTAACAGTCTTATAATTTGTTACTTTTCCGATTCCTCTCGTCAAGGAAAACCAATCTTAAAAGTATCAACTCTTATATTTAAAATTTGGACTGTTCAAAAGTGTTTTGGACCGCGGAAATATGCTCGGAGTACCAGCACGTGGTACCCAGCCGGCACAAGTTTTTCTCGCCATTCATGTATTCATGAGCACAAGTAAACGTGAAAGAGCACCAAACCTGATTAGACCAAAGTGAAAGAGCACCAAACCTGATTAGACCAAAGTAACGCATGAATTTAACTGAATAATCATAATGTACGCACACATCAAGGTTGCACATGGTTTAGGGGTAACCATGGAACGGGTTCCTTCGGATTTACAGTAAACCAATGACAAAACCTATACTGACAGATTAAGAATTTTAAAAATCGAACTAAATCATGCAGTTCATAGAACCGAACCAATCCAAACTTTATAGAGGGCAATAACCGTAGTCAAGGGCATTCTAGCAATCCATATGCCTATACAGCCACGCGGTCAAGGGTTTGATTTTGATGTGGGCTGTCCTACTTCCTTTTCCCAATGCTTTGAGCCATGGATGAAGAGGGCTCAATTATGGACCTCTCTCCTCTCAATTCATGAGATGCAAGAGTAACTTTGCCTAGTACCGATATAGGAAATGGCTAACCAGCGCCTCATGGCGCTTGCTACGTGCCTTTGGTAATAATTATGTACGGTGCAGAGGTAAGAGTTTAGGCTATAGGTTACAATTGACTCCCCTAGTTTTCTTGAATATTACATAAACCACTTTTTCTTAGAAACAATTTCAAATCACAACCTAAAATCGTTTCCCTCAACCTTCGTGTACCTCCTGGAACATTTTCAATTAAAAAACGTACTCAAAGTCTACCTCTAATTTCTGTTTAAGAGTGTTAAAATGATATTTTTTATACGAAATTTTTTTGCAAATTTTTTTATTTAAGTCTACTCCAAACTAATATTCAATTTTTAAGTTTAAAAAACTCACTTAAAATCTTGAATATTTAACATTTTCTTCCAAATTTAAATATTATTTTAGATGTTTACCCATGATTTTTTTTTTTGAACTGCAAAAGGGTGGGAGGGGGCGACCAGCGTAGCAACTCCCCTTGGGCGTGACCATAGAGGCTCCCGACCCGCTGTAGAATGTCCGGTTGAGCCATAACTACTGTCCGTGAGAACAGACTGTTACCATAGCACGTCATCACCACCTCAGCACAAGCTGATAGTAGTATAGCACTACCAAAATCCTCCAAATGCCACTGCGGGGGCGAGACTCGAACCTGAGTCTCATTTGTGGAGGCCAACTGGCCTATCAGCCAGGCTACCAAAATCCCCCCAATGCCATGATTAGTTCTGGTCTTATTATAACTTCCATGTACGTACTTTAGCGCTATTTTTTCTCTAATGCTTTACTTTAACTTTAGATAAAAAAAAAAATTTTAACTTATTCTATTAATCCTAAATAGAATATTAATAAAAAAACTGGAAAATGATTCACTTAGGGAAACGGTATACAATAAAAAAATTACGTGGTAAATAACACTTATATGTATATCTAAGTATATGCATTTATAATTCAGGATATCCGGATTAACTTAGCACACTTCAACCATTTCATGAGAAATTAATTTACCCTTCGCTAACAGGAGACAATTGAAAGTACTCCCTCCGTCCCAATTTGTTGGACCCTTTTTGGGAAATCCAACTTATTAAGGGTGTAAAAATTTTGTATTGCCTTTTCTGTTTTGCCCCTAAGTCTAGTCGATATTAACATGACCAATTTTGTGGTGCTAATTTTTTATTTGAAACTCGAAACGCATGCAATATGGATCTTGTTTGATAGATATCAATTAGTTTTATTATACAAAGTTTTCAAAATCATAAATACCGAAATAAAATAAAAGATAATGGACAAACCAATCGAGATGAGAAAAGTAATTTTAAAGGGTAAAACTGGAAAATGACCTTGTTTTGATAGATATTTTTAAAAATGGGACATATATTTTGTGACATCCCAAAATGGAAAGAGGGTCCAACAATTTGGGACGGAGGGAGTAGTATTGAGTCCAGAATAGATATTTCGATTTTCGAATATAAAACTTAGGATGGGGCAACCCTAAAGCCTCATGCCTTTAAACACCAGGTCAATCCTTTAGTTTACTAACCTAAGACCCAAATCATGTATCATTTAGGTGCGAACTAGTACAAACAAATTAATTTTGTGATTTAGTTTACATATGCTTACAATACTAGTTTTCGTTTTTAGTTCTCATGACACCATAAAATTTAAGTTAATTGTTTTTTGAGTAGTGATTTTACATTTTTATTTTTGTCCTTTTTACAGGGATTTGTGAAATAAACCTCTCATATGGTCATATTTAACAGAAAAATGTAAGAGGACAAAAAAAAGCGTGTTTATAAATAACACATATGAGTGAAAATTAATTAGCATCAATTTTTCAAATTTGATTCTAACTGCAGTTTAGACTGTGGAGACTGGCCATGGAGGTTTTCGCTGGTGATGCTTTAAGGGCAGGAATTTAGAATTTGTAATATTGTTAGCAGGATAATAGGGTATATAAAAAATGTGGAATGCAACATATGGGTTCCATGGGTTCCGAATTGGCATGATAAGGATTAAGGACGAATGGGATGGGTAGCGTTCAATAGGTGCGGGAAAGACTCACTAGAGGCGGCTTTGGAAGGGACTTTTCACGGTAAGTTATTTTACCTCCAATGATGGAACATTTTACAAAGAAAATATTTTACTCAAAGTTTGCACAACCAAACATGAAACACCCGAAAATGGGTAAAATATTTTATAGAAAAATATTTTACGAACAAATAAACGGAGCCTTAAATTAGGAATTCTACAGTCCGTAATAGGAATGTCGCGAAACTGAAGGAGCCAAACAACCCTAGAAAATATCCAGTTCCAAAACAACCACAGTATATCATCAACACAAAAGCCTGGACGAAACACAGGCAGAACACTCAAACTGCTTCCTCAAATCCAAATCCCACAAAATGGGGCAGTACTGCACAACCCTAACAAGCACGAGACGACTACTGTGTCTACACACCTATACTAACAGACCTGTGTCAGTCTGTGTTCACATAAACTCACCACTCACTTCGAGCCACCCTTCGAGTTGCCATCGTCCGAGTCGTCGTCTTTCGGTTTCCCAAATGGGTAGGTTGGGGCATCATCCATCCGATCAGACCTGTCATCCGAAGCATTGGGGAAATCATCATCAAAGGAATCACCTTCGTCGCTCACCCCGCGACCCATCCTCCCAATTTCGATGTCATCCTTGAATTCATCAAACTCCCTTCGCAACACATCTAGTTCACGCTCCACTGTGCCTATCCTTGGAACCGCACGCTCCACAATGACTATCCTTGCAACCGCATCTTCGAACCGCTGCATCAAAAGATTAACCCTTGCCACCAGATTATGCAAGCGTTGTCGGAAAGGTGCCAAAGCATTAGCTATCATGCGGCGAATCTGACCAAAAGTTACCATCCTCTCGATTAACAGACAAGACGATCAGAAACCCCCCAGACGAAACCGGAATAAGTATCGGAAAAACAACAACAGCACAATGAGAACTGGAGCAACCGACACTCCATTTCTGGAACAATTTATAGAATTATAATCCTAGAGAAACGATGCAAATTTCAACAATCAAAATCAAGGAAACAGTGTGTCTCTTCGCCCTCGAAGAAGAAAAGCATTCAAAATCTGAAACACTGCGTCTCTTCTCTTGGCCTTCAAACGAAACGCCTTTTTTATATACTCGACTCAAATAAAACAAACCAGCAAATAACACCACAAACCCCAAGAAAGTCTTCAATCTCATAAACAACCCACAACATTAAGGAGAGAGCTGCAAATGAACCGAACAGTTTACAAAATGTCCGAAGCGGAATTTGGTGATAGAATGTTAAAAAACAACATATAAACACATATCTTGTAAAATACCAATAAAATGTTGGTATAATTAAAATGTACTTTCTCCGTTCCAAAATAATTACCACATGCTCTCTTCATACGTGCATAAAAAGCATAAAGAACAAACAATAAAACCTAATGACAACAATGAGTACAAGACTCCGTGCGTGCACGAAGGTGAAAACTAGTTGGAGATAAAGTGCCAATGCAGCCTGTAGGTTGTTGAAAAACTTGTATGATGTATCGTGAGTCTCACGCGGTAATCTAATTTATTTTTTCTTGAAATGATGTGAATTTAGTATATTAATTTAATTAGATTACTATAAACGAGAACCTCCTTACACCAAGTACTGACTCGTAAACGAGCAATAGAGCTAGAACTAGAAGCCTTGGTTGGGGCAATCTAATTCACCAAACCAACAATCTACCCATGGCCAAAAGAAGAAAATATAGATAGTTATTTGTTAAATTAATACTGAGTTTCCCATTTTTAACAACGTTGCTAAAAGTTACTTTTAAATTTTGTCTTTACTACAAAAAAAAAAAAATCGCTTATGTTAGTTTTGCGTTAAACTTTTGTGACTTATTGGTTCTACTCGACAAGATGAATCGAAAAATAAAAAATTCAAATTTTTATTCAAATTTTTTTTGGGAAAGGACTAAATTTTAAGACTTTTAGCAATTAGTCGTTTCCCGAAAAAATTGGGTAAAAGTTTTATAAGTTTTTACTTTTCCGATTCCTCTCGTCAAGGAGAACCAATCTTAAAATTTAGTAAGGCATGAATTTTCTTCCCATGGAGCGAGTTGCTTCGGATTTATAGTAAACCAATGACCAATATTGACAGATTAAGAATTTTAAAAATCAAACTAAACTATGCAGTTCATAGAACCGAACCAATTCAAACTTTCAAACTTAATAGGCAACAGTTCGGTTCTGTTAAGAATTTTCTTCCCACGTAGCAGTCCTTATATCCATATTGTTAGTTTTTTATCGTGCTTAATAAGATAATATTATTATCTTTCTCTTCATTTACATTGAATAATATATTTTGCAGAAAAATATGATAAAAAGAACTAATTCAAGAGATGGGCCGAAGCTGTTATTGGAAAG
>JAXBDA010000274.1:0-97931 GCA_036023075.1 Gaultheria prostrata | reverse complement strand
AATAATCCATAAAAATTTAACACGAAATAAATAGATATGAAAAAGTTGAATAGACAAAAAAAAGTCAACTGACTTATTAAGCCAAATCAGTCTAAATAATTTGTTATGGCTTATTTTAGAGTTGCCTTAATGATTCAAAAGTAGCAATTCGTGTGTATTAATTTTTTGCCCAGATGTATGACTCCCAAAATTACTTTTATTCGAAATAGCTATTGAATCAAGACAAAAGAAGTTTCTCATAAGTTTCTTTTCTTGACAATTGAACAACTAAGTTTTAGTTTTCCTATATAATTCCTTTGTCAAATGAAAACTCGAAGGAAAATAGATTTTCTTTTCCTTTATTTCACTTCAATTCACTTTTCCCAGGACTAACTTTCCTGCACAATATTCCTGACAACTGAACGGAGCATATAAAAATTCTAAAAAAAGTTAGGATTAGGAATTTAGAGACTTTTGTAAGCAAAATACATTTGTGACGACAAATTAAGATCCAAATAAATAAATAAAACACCACTAAATCACTTATTAATCGTCTAATTACCGTGATTAGTGCTTGCGTCTCAACATTGCCCATAAAGAAACCCCCTCGTGAAGTAATTATTGGAAACTAGTACCATGTTATTAGTCAACCTAGTGCGTGATATGCTTTTTAATAGGCAGACAAAATGTTGGAAAACTAAAATTACAATTATCCTCAAAGTCTTCTATCCTTGTTTATCCTCGAGATTCGTCAATGATTCCAACAAGTGTTCCATTGCATAACATACACATGTACATATGGAGGAACACCAGTTCAAAAGATTCTTTCTCACTTCTAAAGTATGCTTGGTGCATGGCGGAACCCGCTTTGGTAAAGCTCGTAAAGCCACAATTTTAAAACCCCAAATTTTTACTAATTTTTAGAGCTCCCAATTGTATAGGTCCATGTAGTACTTAGGTCTACATAAAAAATTTAAGAAATAAGGCCAGAGTGAAAGGGATAAACATAATACTCCTTTAACCCATATTTTGTTGTTATGAAAAACTAAGAGGGTCTAAGTGCCAAAAAGGAATTTACAAGATCATCGCCTACTTAGAGCATCTACATTCGAGCCATTTAGGCCCATTTTAGTGTCAGATTTTACTGACTCAGTCAGCAAACAATCAAAACAGGATTTTTTCCCTCTCCATTTGACTGTGTTAGGGGGTGGGCCATGCAACTACTTTGTGTCGGAAGCTAGCAGAGCCCCAATTGCACCGAGTGCCCCAGCGTGGTAGAGAGAGAGGGGGGAGGGGATGGCAGGTGTGTGTCAAGAGAGAGAAAGAAAAGAGAGGGAGGGGAAACTGAGTGAGAAAAGAGAGAGAGGGGCAGGTGTGTGTCAGGAGAGGGAGAGAGTACTTTTGTTCCTAACAATGTCAAATAGAGCATTTTTTTGTTCACTACCTAACAATCATCTAACACACAATTTTTGGGACCCACTTTTAATACTTTTTGTCATATAACAAATAATTTTAGAGAGCACCAAATGTAGATGCTCTTAGTACTACAGTAACTTAGGAGTATTTTTCTTCTTCCGCGCATTTTTTCTAATGTGTGCTCGTTACAGCTGCTCTTCTACTTTTTAGTGAAAAAAACCCTACAACCCTCTTAACCCACCCACGACCCACCAAGCAATACTTCGCCGAATCAAAAAAAAAAACCCCACTATGATGGAAAAACTTGATTATGCAAGTTTAATTAGTACATTTTGCAACCAAAAACGTGAGAAGAGTAATCTTTAAATGATACTCCCTCCATTCCATATTGTTGGGCCTCTTTCCTTTTCTGGACGTCTAAAAAATTATTAAGTTTTTTATATTCAATATAGATCTTGTTTGATAGATCTCAATTAGTTTCATTAAATGAAGTTGTTGGAATGACAAAAGACATCATAGATTATAAGATATAAGCAATTCTTTAAGATGTTCAAAAAGGTAAAGAGGCCCAACTGGGACGGAGGGAGTAGTTTTTGATAGTGTACATTTCCTCCGTCCCCTTTTAAATGTCCCCTTTGAGAAATATGTATTTTATTGGATGTAAAAAAAAAAATACTTCAATAGATTTTTTTAATTTTTTTTTTGCACCAAACGAAAGTTCTAATTATATACAGAAATATACTTTTAGGGATTTAAAAATACACGTATTCCTATAATCGCCACTTAAAAGGGGATGGATGGGATAATGCTCTCATATGATTGTAATAACAGTTTTTTTTCCTGAAGTATTCTTAACTTTGCAAAGTAGATTGATGAACCATTTAAAAATGGTTGCTTTAAGCCTCACACAACTTAGAGCCGGTCCTGCTTAGTGGTTACCCAAACTTGGCACACAAACTAGCACACAAGATAGCACAATCATGGAGACCATTGCTTTAAATCCTTAATTTTCTGATGTATTTAAATGTAAGGACTATAGGAGTAGCTGGTTGCAGGAGCTCTATAGTTTTCACATTGTATTTTCCTAATTATGAATGAGTTTTTGTCAATCTCACAGAAAAATGCAGGTTTTGAATTTGATTACCACTGCATTCTATAGTCCACGCCCGTTCTTCAAATTTCAATACCACCAACTCCGGTGGAAGAATTAGGGGGACAAAAAAATTAAGTCAGTGTATCAGCCGATTTCAGTTACGTATCGGACCGGTTCACAGCCGATACTCTCGACCGTTATAAGTTATTTAAGCAATTTAAAATTATCTTTTGCCAAACTATAATATTTTGAAAATTCACGACTGCTACACTCGATTCCCGTTAAGTAACGTTCGATACTACCGAAACCGTTACACTCAAACCATTACAAAATCGTTATTTAAAAGCTACTTTTGTTGTTTCCAAAGAGTAATTATAGTCTATAAATGCCAATAAAAAAAAAACCGATCAAAAAATTATGGTCTATTGTGTCACGTTTTTAATTATAACGCAATCGTTATATTTTTTTGTTTATTATTCTTAACAATGGATATGGTATTTTCTGTCCATTTGGTTGGTGTGGAAATGTGATGGCTATGGTTTCACTATGGTTTCAATATATGTTCGTCAATCATAGAAGTTTCCATTTTCCTAGAGGAAAATAGAGCGTAATACTTTTTTTTAAATCACTTAAATCATGCACTTAATAATATCCGATAGATCCAATTTATGACATGAATGATATGCACATAATTAAAGAGTTACAAAATTAACATATCATGTTAAAATCCATATGAGGTTGAGTGGTGATGTGTTTAAAAAGAGCGCATGTTGCAAAGTTGTTAATAAATTTTATGTTTGTTTTTTTTTTATCAAATCAGTTCTCACAACGGGTAAAACCAATTTTTACATGTACTAGTTAATTTTTGGCTCATTACATCACGCGTTTAGGGTATGTAAATCACAAGAGCTTATTGTCATCTATCATATCCATCAGGGGGATATGCATGGTTAAGGAAAACGTCAGGGGTGTCAGTGAAATTTACCAATTTGATGATCATTATTCGAATTCCAAATCTCGAGCGAAACGGGAGAGGAGAGTGAGTATGAGAGGAGTAATGAGTGGTGCTGTAAAACAGAATAACGGCCATATAGGTGAGACTCGATAACTCCTTGCATAGCCTTGCGATGATGGTCAATAAGTAAAAAGAAGAGGAACAAGAACATGTCATCATAAATTGAACTAGAAGATGCCTTGCCTTGAAGTATTAGGTAGTTGTCCTTGTTTTGATCAAGCAGGAACACTTGGAAATCAGCTCATGATCGAATACTCAAATCTGGCCTGTTTTGGGCCAATTCATTTGGCTGCAACTCATCCGTGATTTCGGGCCAGCTAGGATTACATGTCATTGTTAAAAAAATGTCTGGTATACGCTAACGCTCTACCAAGGTCATCGCATCTAGATAATGTTTACGCATGTCTCGGGGACCTCCTACGAAGCATGTCTCGGGGACCTCCTATGAAGGACCCAGGCAGAATTATTCTTTTTCCCACCTTTGAACCACGAGATTCTCCTTGGGCGATGCTATCTACTATATATGCCTTGATACAAATCTGCACGAATCTCGGTTTGTTTGTTTCTAAAGTAATCCAACCGCGAGCTCTCTATCTTCACGTAACATATCCACAGCGAACTGTTGGCGCAAGCTATCTCTTCCTGACAAGGAGAAGGAGTCCGTTCCAGAGTGAAGCAGTACTGTATTCGCATTAGGACGGATCTGAAAACGATATGCATAAAACTCTCTGGCCGAAACCATGTACGTTGTCTTTTCTGCAATGCTCTTCAAATTCTGGTATTTAAAGTTACAAGTTATAACAGAAAGCACCGCATATACTACCATGTTCTTCCCTAATAGTTTCCAAAATTTCAGTTCTTGTAATAGGAATTTTGGCAAGACAAACATGATTTATCTTGGATGTCGTTTCCATAGTTGTTGGGAATATATTTTATTGGACGTAAAAACATGTACTTCAGTATCTTTTTAAATAATTTTTTTGCAACAAACTAAAGTTCTAATACCGGCCCCTATATATATATATAGATACATATACTTTACGGGATGTAAAAATGCACGTGTTCCTATAGTTGCCACTTAAGAAGGGACAGATGAAATAAAAGTTATGGATTATATCCAACTATACTCTCAAATGATTGTAATGACAGTTTTTTTCCTTCAAGTATTTTGACTAAAGTTCGCTTTAAACCTTATAAAACTTAGAGACGGCCCTACTTAGTGGTTACCCAAACTTCGCACAATTTATAGCTCGTACGCACTCAGCACACAAGATAGCACAATCAGTGAAACACTTGAAAGAAAGTCGTATCATTGTGCACACATTCCAGTACACTAGACAACACACCCATCGATCTAGTGGCGTTTTATCATTTCTATATATCTAGGACCTGGAGTTCTCCAGTCCTTGAACAAGGACCTGAGGCACTCTCTCTTCTTTAAACACAAATGCAATAAAATCATGCAGCTATGCATGTTGGATCAATTATTGATTGTCGAGGATGACCGATCTTCACACTTGGACCTACAAGACGAACATTTTAGATCAGGAAAGTAGAAATTTGGTAACCCGCACGCTTAGGCAAGACGTTCCAGTCATATTTAGGACTCCTGAGAATCCAGATCCTTTCATATAATTGTGTTAAGAAACTGACGAAGAGGAAAACGTTCATCTTGTGAACAATAGGAAGATTGATAACATGCACAAAATTAAGTAGATAGCAAAACGCCATGGTCTTGACTGCTACTACCATTCAGTAACTTTTAAGGGCGTCTGTGTCACGCGTATGGACTACATAAACTTGCACACACAAACATGAAGAATTGAAGTATTACAAACCACATGATTCATTAATTTGGTCCAACAACAGAGAACCAAACTATGTATATGGCCACATAAATCGTTAAATAAAATATTAATTTGAAGAAATAAATCTCCAAATCCTATTTATTCATATATCGATAGCTTCCAAATAGGCTATTAGCTTATCAGAACTAACTTAATCAAGCCCCATCATATTCTTCATACCAAGTTGCATTACCATTGCTGAGATAGAGAATCCCTCTGGTCTCACTATCCAAACACAAGGTCCTAGTTTTTGGCATTTACTAGCCACTGTGTCATAATAGAACACATCAAATCTCTCTCGTCTTTAGAATCCCACCAAAAATGGCAGTAGTAGCGATTGCTGGAGAAAATATTAACCCTGAAGGACCAACTGATATTCTCTCCAGATTTTAAGGTCGTGAAATCCGATATCATCATCCCCAGACCGTCAGTGAATCCTCAAGGGTTTAGGGTTGTTCGGGACTGCACTGACGACGAACACACTATCTTTTACGGTAAGGCCATTATCAGCATATGTCACCGCATAAACAAAATGAAGTGTGATGGTGATGAGTAAGGGAAGGAAGAAGCGGCTCATTCGTAACAAAGGTCTTCTTGAAATAATGGTGTTTTTCAAGTTGTGGTCTTTAAATTGTTTCTTGAAATAATAGTGCAAGTAGCAAACAGTTTTCATATGCAAAATTCAATGTTGTGTAGAAAGATTTGGAGAAAATAAAGTGAAGGAAAAGAACAAAATTTCGAAAACAAGATCTTTACTTTCAAGATTTGCATAGATTTTTAATAGACTACTCCATTTAAAAGACTTGAAGAGATTTTCATTTACTGAACCTTTTCCCTTATCTTTGGAATTTTTACTGAGAACTTGGGCCATAGAGTTGTGTTTACATTTTGTATTCACGTCATAAAGGAGAAGTTGAGAGAAAATAGACTAACGTAATTCGGACATACCTACCGTAAAACCTGTAGATGCAATAATTAAGAGAGTTGATAGGATAGTTTTGGGTAGTAACACTACAGGGAGGGGAGACCCAAATTGACATTGGATGCCGTATGATGCAGACCACTATAGGAAGTATTTTAGAAATATAGGAAGTTTATTAAATTATTTCAAATTAGTATTTTAGTAGGTGTATTTTATTTTAATCAAGATTTTCTTTTCCTAGTTTGTTTTAATGTAGTAGGAATGTTTATTTCTATATCTTTCTAAGATTCTTGGAATTAGGAAATTAGGTATCTTAGTAATTAGTTTCCTAGTTTAATGTTTCCTTTTTCTTTATTTCTTTATTTCCCGGGATTCAGCTTCCTGTTTTGCTGTTTCCTTTTCGGTCCTAGTTTTCTAGTATAAAATAAGTTGTAGGGTGACATTAAAATTTGGTTGTTTATGAATTAAGAAAATCGAGTTTTTACTCAATATCGTTTGTTCAAAGAGGGAGTACCTCTGGCTCAAATATTATTCGTGTTTACTTCCAACAAATAATTTTGTGAGAGGAGGCCGTCCTGCATCAGTTGGTATCAGAGCCCAAGTTCCAATCCTGACTATGGCTAGAGGACGTGCTGGAGGTCGAGGAGGACGAGGCGGTCGAACAGCTTTTGTTGAGGATGTCTATGAACGAGATGAGGTTGCTAGAGAAACTTGAATGGAGGAAGGGTTTCAGCGGATTGAGGTTGCGCTGAGGACGCTCACCCAGCGCATGAAGGCTCTGGAAGCTGCATACCTACCTCGCCATTGTTCGATTAAACCTCAGTGTCCGAAAGAGGAGGAGGTGTTGGATGATGTTTCTATCGCCAAACCTTTGGCTGGTAACCATCAACCAAAGGGGAGGACATAGGCGGTCAAGGTTGCAAATCATGATCGGCAACTTTGGGAATTTGGTTTGAAGATCAACTTTCTTGAATTCCAGGGAGGTATGACACCAGAAAAAATCCTAGAGGTTGATTCGGTGGATGACGCTACCATTGAATGGCCTTTCACTTCAAATAATATTCCAGATCCAGTAGTGGATTGGAGTAAGCCACCAGTTTTTTACGAAGAACCGGTGGAGAAAATTATAAAAAAAAAGAAAACCAAAAAGTAATGCAAAAAGAGGTGGTTACAGTTTTGGCGATGTTGGAAAGTAATTCAAAAGAATCAGTTAGATTTTATTATTATGAAAATCTCAAAGATGGTAGGGTTGACTAGAATAATGCATTTGTTGATCCGTTTTGGGCGTATATTGATGATTTTGCAAGCAACAAGTTGTGGGCCTCATGCCTAACATTGGAGCTTTTTCTGCTAATTTTTGAAGATTCTTCGTTGGAGTTTGGGTTTGAAAAGATTAATTTAAAGTACAAGGTTGATGCAGACAAAATTCGACGAATTCAACTGTATAAACTCGAGGACGAGTTTCTTCAAGCCATGGAGAATGATGCAGACCACTATATGAAGTATTTTAGAAATATAGGAAGTTTATTAAATTATTTGAAATTAGTATTTTAGTAGGTGTATTTTATTTTAATCAAGATTTTCTTTTCCTAGTTTGTTTTAATGTAGTAGGAATGTTTATTTCTATATCTTTCTAAGATTCTTGGAATTAGGAAATTAGGTATCTTAGTAATTAGTTTCCTAGTTTAATGTTTCCTTTTTCTTTATTTCTTTATTTCCCGGGATTCAGCTTCCTGTTTTGCTGTTTCCTTTTCGGTCCTAGTTTTCTAGTATAAAATAAGTTGTAGGGTGACATTAAAATTTGGTTGTTTATGAATTAAGAAAATCGAGTTTTTACACAATATCGTTTGTTCAAAAAAGGAGTACCTCTGGCTCAAACATTATTCGTGTTTACTTCCAGCAAATAATTTCGTGAGAGGAGGCCGCCCTGCATCACCGTAGTGCACAAAGATACGAGTTTACTAGTAAGTCTAAGTGACACAGAGTTCAATGGAAAAAAAATAAAAATAATTCATGTAGCCAACCTTAATTGATTGGGACATAAGGCGCGGTAATGTTTAGTTTGGTTTGGTTATTATGCATTCACCTTTCCACATTGTAACTCTTTAAGTTAAATTATGTCTATACCTTTCCACATTTTAACTCTTTAAGTTAGATTATGTCTATCTAAACAAGTTTAGGTCATTCGCTATGAGCTTTTACCTTAATGGGAAGATTATAGCAAACAAAAAAAAAACACGCAACTTGAGCATCATCCAAAGAATCTCGTGCTATTGTTAGGGTCGTAGTTACAAAAAAAAAAAAGGAAAATGCGGTTAAAAAAAAAAAGTAATTAGCTCTAAACTAGAGAAAGTTCAACAAAATGAGACACCAAAACAAGAGTAAACAGTAAAGAAATAAGAACACTGTACGTTAAAATGCACATCGACTAAGCACTAACACGGACACGAATATGAATACAGGACACGACAAGAAAAATTCATATATATTGCTAAATGCATAGTTTGTTTTGAGAAGTTAGATTTTATTTCAATAATACAAGCAGAAACCATCGAGTTCAGGGAGTCCCTCCCCATGACGTGAAAAACAAAATTAGGGTCAGCAACTTGGTTTCCGTTCTCTCCCTCCACGGCTGAAACTAGACCAAACAGAGTTATGAAGCATGGGTGCTTCTAAAATTCCGACGTACTTGTACCTGTAACGTATCGGGTACCGGTGCTTTGGATGGTACTTTTACATCCATACCGGGTACACGAAACAAGTACCAAAACTCTTCTCTTTGAATTTTGCCGTACCCGGAAGTACCCCCGTATGTATTAAGTCGTACCCAATACAAAGATAAACCTAGTTGACTGATCTTCATTTTTCTATGCTTAGCATGATTGCACAATACAGTTTTAATTTGCACCTTAAGTTTGGAGCTAAACTATTTGATGTTGGTTTTCTAATTGCCCGATGCATTTAGGCAATCCATTTATTTGAATTGTACGATAGTTATTCCGTGTAATACAATGCCTCTAAATTGTAAAAATATATTTGTTACGTCAGTATCAGTGCCCTACATTTTTAGGTTTCACCATATTGATATACCCGTATTGTACCAGTACCCGACTCGTACGCATACACGTGCTTCTTGGGGTCGAGTTCAAATTTGTTCAAAAGTGATGGTGAATAAAACCCTCACTCTGATTGGTGGAAAAGGTGTGGGGTTCACCACAAAACGAGGGTTTTGTTCACCCTCGCTAGCTTGACGGGGTAAACAAATTTGCACTCCCTTATGTCCCGAGGATTGAAATCTATGAAGAAGAAACGCTGTTGCAGAGAAGAAGAGGACACAGGCAGAAAGCTGACCATCGAAGAAGAGCATTGGGTATAAAAATTAACACCTGAATCTACTTCAACTGATGTTCAACCTCAAGGAGTACTGAAAAATATTCTAACTTTGAAATTTTGAAGTGTTCATGACCCCTCAATTGACCAGTTTTCAGAGGCAAAATGGTATCCAAGGCTCTGATCCTAACCTTCTCAGAAACTTGACAGCTACTACCATATAGTAATTTTTGAGGTGTCCGTATCACGCGTATGGACTACATAAACTCGCACCCGCAACATGAAGAACTGAAGTGTTACAAACCACATGATTCATTAATTTAGACCAACAACAGAGAAAACCAAACCATTTATGGCACATAAATCGTTAAATAAAATATTAATTTGAAGAAAAAAATCTCCAAATCCTATTTATTCATATATTGATAGCTTCCACATAGGCTCTTAGCTTATCAGAACAAACTTAATCAAGCCCAATCATATTCTTTATACCAAGTTGCATTACCATTGCTAAGATAGAATCCCTCTGGTCTCACTATCCAAACACAAGTATACGGTCCTGGTTTTTGGCATTTACTAGCCACTGTGTCATAATAGAACACGTCAAATCTCCTGTCTTTAGAATTCCACCAAAAATGGCAGTAGTAGCGAGTGCTGGAGAAAATATTAAGCTTGAAGGACCAATTGAAATTCTCTCCAGACTGAAGGTCATGAAACCCGAGATCATCATCCCCAGATTGACAGTGAATCCTCAACGGCTTAGGGTTGTTCGGGACTGCACTGACGACCAACACAGTGTATTTATCTGTAAGGCCATTATGAGCATTCGACACCACGTAAGCAAAATGAAGCGCGAGGGTGATGAGTAAGGGAAGGAAGAAGCGGCTCATTGCGTAACAAATCCACAAAGGTTAGTCTTGAAATGATGTTTTTCAAGTTGTTTCTGATTGCAAGTACATGTTTGACGAATTTATAGGGAGCAACAGTCAACAACGGAAATGAAATGAAGCCAATACAAGAAGGAAAGTAGCAAACAGTTTTCATAGGCAAAATTCATATCTAGATTTGTATAGAAGACCAACATTAAATAAGGTGAAGAAAAGAAAATAAATTATTAAAACCTTACTTCTAAAGATTTGAATAGATTTTTCATTTAGTAGATAACTTCGGCCATAGATTTGTGTTCTGTCACCTTTTCACATTGTAACTCTTTACGTAGAAGTAGAATACGTCTATCTACATATTTTTTCGTCATTTACTAAAAGCTTTTCATATTCTGTAATCTATACTACCTCATTGGGGAGATTATAGCAAAAGAAATCACGCAACTTGAGCATCATCCAAAGACTTTCATGAGCATCATCCCAGGGCCGGCCCAAGGGTTTTGAGTGCCTTGGGCCTAACCTAAAAAATGTGCCCTAAAACGACGGAGATTCCCTTCTTCGGTTCTTCCTCTTCTCTCTCTCGCTGACCTTGACCGTGTCGTTCCAATTTGTAACTTGTTAGAAATAGTCATAAAGAACCAGATTTTGGATTTTTTTTTTTTACGAGGCTTCGGCCTTTTAACTAATATTGGGCATTTTTTTAGATTGGGCCACAATAGTTTAGGTCATTTTGTAAGTAATATTGGGTCTTTTTTTTTATTCGGATAAAAAAAGAGTCCTAGTCTAGCTCATTTTCAAAAAATGTTGGAGTGCCCCCAAAATTGGCTCTTTTTGGAGTGCCCTAGGCCTAGGCCTTGTGGGCCTTGGGCTTGGGCCGGCTCTGCATTATCCAAAGACTTTCATAATACTCCCTCTGTCCCTTTTATAGTGTAAATATTTCTATTTTGGGCTGTTCCTTAATAAGTGTGTGTTTTGAAAAGTTAGTGGGTACATTTCCTATTTTGCCTTAAAAATAGATTCCTTTTTGAAAAGTTAGTGGGTATTATTATATTGATAAAGGTAAGTAGTGGAAAGTAAATGTAAAAGTTGTAAAAGTTGATGACAGAAAAAATAAGTTGGAATTACGAGGTAACACAAACATGAACACAAATATGGATACAGGACACAACAAGAAAATTTTGGTATCTATTTGTACGTGCATAGTTTGTTTTGATAAGTTTGATTTTATGTCAAGAAAACAGGAAACACTGAGTTCAGGGAGCCCCTCCCCATGGCCTGAATAACAAAATTAGGGTGAGCAATTCTTTTATTCCTCCACATCAAGGACTGAAACAAAACAGAACTATGAAGTATGGTATGGATATTTCTAAAACCCCCGGCGTACTCGTTACTGTAATTTTTCAGATACCAGTGCTTTGCATGGTACTTCTAAATCCGTACCGGGTACTACGAAAGTCGTACCCAGAAGTAGCCCAATTTATATCAAGATGTACCCAACACAAAGACAAAAGTAAGTTGATAAACTTGCTTTTTCTGTGATTTGCATGATCGTACTATTAACAATTTTTAATCTACATGTTCTTTAGTATAACGGCCTTAATTTTTAATTTGCACCTTATTTTTGGCGTTAAGGTACTCTTTGATGTTCCATTCCTAATTGCCCAATTCATTTATTTGAAGTGTAATTATTACGTGTAATACATGCCTCTAAATTATAGAAATATGGAGTATTTGTAACACCGGTACCAAGACCTTACATTTTATAGATTTCGTCAAAGTGACGTATATGTATCGTACTAGTACCCGTACTGTGCTTCTTAGGCCTAATTGCCCTTCGGGTTTCTGGATTGAAATCTATTTTTAAAGCATCCAACTCAAAATCAATTGGCAATAAGTGGAGAGGCCGTCCAGACTCATATACTAGCTTTAGAGGTTATAATTAAGCAATGTGGGACAAACTCTAACATCTAGGAAGAAGAAACTCTACTTCTGAGTAAAAGAGGAGGACATAGGCAGACTGTTGATGATCGAAGAAGAGTGGTGGGTTTAAGAAATAACACCGGAATCTACCCCAGCTGATGTTCAACCTCAGGAGTACTAAATCATGTAAGGTGAATCCCTCAATCATTTCCCAAAATATTTGTTCTTTAGTTCTTCTATGCTAATGTACTCTTAACAATTCCACCTCATTGTGTTATCGGCAGTACTGGATATGGACCAAACATTTTTAGGCCAATGTTCTTAGAAACTCCACAAAGCAGTTGCCTATAGCAAATTTCTTATCTCCACAAAACTCTGCAACACCAGGATTGGCTCTAAAAAAGACCTGGTTGTGCTAGATTAACCAAATGCACAAAAAAAGAACGGAGATGATTTCACATCTCGAATGAAAGAAGATTATGTATAAGCATAAGTAGACTAAGGAATAAAGATCCTTCAGGATATGTCGGACCGCTTTTCCACCATCTCTCCTAAAACCAATTGGTGGTACGAAGGGTTTCAATTAAGTCTTTTATGACATTCGACATCGCACGCGCAAGTCTGTTTTTAGAGCGGCCGCAGGGAGTGGCATCGTGTAACCAAATCCATGGGGGCACTCTGGGCCCAACAATCCCTCCCTCACGGTGACGCTCCCGCGACTCGAACCCATGACCTTCTGGCTCTGATACCACTTGTCGGACCGCTTTTCCACCAACTCTCCTAAAACCAATTGGTGGTAGGAAGGGTTTCAATTAAGTCTTTTATGGCATTCGACATCGCACCCGCAAGTCTGTTTTTAGAGCGGCCGCAGGGAGTGGCATCGTGTAACCAAATCCATGGGGGCACTCCGGGCCCAACAGGATATATGCATAGGATTCCACAGTGTACACTACTTTTACCTGGTGAGCCAAAAAATTGACAAACTTATGATACGCGACCCATTAGCGACATGACCAATTGCCGACCAAATACGAGCAATAGCTCTATTCACCACCATCAAATGGAAATGGCGACAAGGAACGAGAAGTAGCACATAAAGCAACCTGACATGCGGACTGCGAAGCCAGCAGCCCCATCCATTGATTGCGTTGGCGATGGTGAGAACTTGCTATCTTGCACCGCTAAGAAGCACGGGCACGTCTATAGGCCTCACGTATCCATGTCTGACACGGGTCGTGTCGTGTCTGTCATGACACTCTCCGGACACGTGTAGGACATGCTTAAATACTTGTCTAATTTTTTCCTTGTATTTCTTTTATCCAAACACATTGTAGACACTCTAAGACACGTTGGCAAAACTCTTAGAACAGTTAGTAATCGACATTTAATCAACGGGTATCTGTAATCTTAAAGTGGGGAGATTAATAAGTATTTAATAACGTGGAGCTCGAAATATAAATTGAGATAAAGAAGGGAGTGCAATTATAATTCTTTAGTGGTGTGAATTATAATTTGTGAAATAAGAATAGAATCCAGGTGGGATTAGGTTTTCTTATTTACACTAGGAGCCCAGATTTATTTCTCTTCAGGTCCCTGCTCTAGCCCTATAAATATATCGTTATGTTCTCTAGGTCTGACAACAGTCATTCAGAAAACTAGAAGAGAGGCTGTGAGAAAGAGAACAAAGAGACTACGTAGAAGTCCGCGCTTGACTACGAAATCGAGGTATAAGGGACTATGGCAGAAGATCGTGAGGTACTGTCGAGCAGAGTTTGCGTACAGTAATCGGGTCTGTCAAGTTCTAAAAAGAAACAAGTCAACCAGTGTTCGTGTCTACGGATGAGAGGTAAACCCTAGTTCCGCCTTGTAGGGTTTGTGTTGATTGTTGTTGTTTAATCTGTACGCGTCATTATTGGTTTCTGGGATTCCTTTCCCAATAGTGGTATCAGAGCGGGCTGTAATCACGCGTATGGATTAAACAGACCATGTTGTCCATAGAATATAGATGATAAAAAGTAGAACTGTGCTAACCCTTGTTTTGCAGCGTTCTTATCCAACTATTATGGTCACAAATTTTTTAATTGATTTTATGTGATTGGATCTCACGATGGTTTTTTTTTCATGGTTATTGTTATTTATTTGGTACCACGATTATTTTTCGTGGTTGTAATAATTAATGTAGTGCTTGTTGTTTGTTTATTTGGTACCACGATTATTTTCTGTGGTTCTAATAACTAACATAGCATGTGAACTCCAATGGAGGCATAAGATCAATGTATGTATTTATTTTTTCGATTCGACTAGCGTTCAATGGATTATTCGGAAATCGAAGATGAAGGATATGGAGGAAACAAGATTTTTTACAAGAAGATAAGTTTTGTCAAGAAAAAATGATGTTTGGCTCGCAGCAGAATTTTTTCTAGATTCGTGGGTCTGATTGCAGGGCTGTTTTGACCCAGTAAACGATGAAATTAGAAAATCTGTTCTTCATAGAAGTTGTAGATAATTGAATTTCGAATCCAACCCAATTGGAATGAGTTCAATCGGAGTTTAGATGAGGGAGAAAGTCCAAAATACTGAAGGCTGTGCAGTTTACTCGGGAAAAAATTAAGATCCGAATTTTTCTTGCCTAAGTATGGTTGGATCTTAGTTTCCTTGATTGATTCAAAGTATCTAAGTCTTCTATACAAGAAGTGCTCAAGGATTTCAAGTTTGAAATGATTCTTTATTGCTTAAAGATTTCAAGATTGGAAGGATTCCATATTGCTCAAGGATTGCATCTTTGACCATAATAGTTGGGATACATATTATTTATGTTTCCTTATTTATGAATATTTGTATATCCATATTGTTTGCATGTGTGATAGTTTACCATATTTGGACAACATGGTAATATTTGGCCTTTGATCTAGATCACGGTTTTTGCAAACATGTTAATTTTGATAACCCTCACAAAAATTTTAAATAACTAAGTGGGAGAGGGAGTTTATTTTGTATAAATCCCATGGTCTCCATTATTAGTATGTAGATGATATGGTAAATTTTGTGTGTTGGTATTAGAACCTTCCTCCCCATCGGACAAAATTAATTATGACATCATCGATACTTACTTCCTTAAAGGATAGCTTCAAGATAATTGTTGTGTGGACTCCTCCTCCATCTGGGGTAGTTCATTATGGAACAATGGGTCTTCAGGTTAGGTAATGGTATACACTTAGCTATAAATAACAAGTATCCTCTCTATCTGAGTCACTGCTTTCATTTATAGGACCGAAGCAAATTAGCTATTTAATTTTATTGGGCACGGTTTAGTGTCTAGATAGTAAAATTAAAAGGTTGTGCCTATCTACACGAATGATGAAGAGTAGTGGACCTACCCATCGAGGCATACTCTTCACGGTGTGTAGGGTTGCTAATGTTTTTCTTTTAATAGACTGGTTGAGGGAACCAATTTGATAGAATTACAAAAAGTTTATTATTTGCCCTTCATAATTGTTGTTATGTGATTCTCAGATTCAAAAATGAGATTTTTCAATCCACTTGTTATATCATACTCAAAGAAAACGAATTTACTGGATTTAATTATATTGACTAGAAAAGGATCTGGATATTGTGTTAACTGCTTTGGAGACCGAATTTGTGCTCTCTGAGGTGTGCTCTCTCGAACTCACTAAAATTGCAACAAAACCTGAAATCCAGTGTTATAAGGATTGGGTTACGACTGATGAGGTGGCGCGGTGTTACATTTTGGCTTTTCTGCTGAATGTATTGCAATATCAACATCAACATCAATTTATAGAAACTGCCTATGACATGATGCATAACCTAAAATATATGTTTAGGGAGTAGAATCGTGTAGTTAGGCAAGTTGCAATGTGGGAATTGTGGAGTATAACATTTGTTGAATGACCCTAGTAAGGGATCATGTTCTGAAAATCATAGGTCTTCTGAATGAACTAGAGATCCTAAGAGCTGATATTAATGGGGAAACTCAGGTTAATATTATGCTCCAGTTGCTGGCTAAGCCTTTTTAGCAATTCCGCCTGAATTACAATATAAAAAAAATGCATTATTGTTTTGACGGAATTGTTGAAAGAGCTTTAAATTAGCTTGGGGTCTTTTGGTTAACAAATAGAAAATTGTGCTTATGGATGAAAAGGTTTCTACTTCTTAGCCGAAAGGCAGCAAGAAGCAAAAAAAAAGTTCAACAACAAGCCACAGTTCCTCAGGAAGTTCATGGGCCTAAAGGTAGAGTGAAAAAGCCTAAGGGCAAGTGTTTTCACTATAAGCAGAAAGGACACTGGAAGAAAAGTTATCTGATTTATCTCAATAATGTGAACAATCAAGGTAGATATTTTTCACTAGTGGTTGAATTATGGTTAGTGGTGTTATCTACTAGTACTTGATGTGTAGATACGGGTGCCACTAATCATGTTAGCAATTCAATGCAAGGGTTCCAGGAAACCTGGAGACTTAGTGATGGATAGATTTATTTATGTATGGGAAGTGCTATATAAGTAGCAGCAGTTGCAGTAGGCATTTAATTTTGAGAGATTGTCTTTATGTTCATTGAATTAGAAGAAACTTAGTTTCGGTTTCTAATTTGGTTAAAGATGGATATTTTGGTTTATTTTAATAACTATGTGGTTATTAAGTTAAATAAATATTTTATCTGTTATGGTTCATTGGTTGACAATCTCTACATTAGTAATCTTAGCTTTCCTACGATGCAATTAAAAGAGTTGAATAACACTAATAGATTGCCATGTGAGAGAAAGAGTCTTCTAAGTTGCACCTAACGTATCTTTGGCACTTACACCTATGTCATATTAATCTAAATAGGATTTTTAGACAAATTAGGGATGGACCTTTGGGTTCATTAGAAGTGGAGGCACTTCCAGTCTATGAATCCTGTTTGGAAAGTAAAATGACTAAGAGGCCCTTTTCAGCTAAAGGGAATAGAGCCAAAGAACTGTTGGAATTGGTTCACTCGGATCTGTGTGGACCTATGAATATTCAAGAAAGGTTGTTTTGAGTATTTCAATATTTTTATTGATGATTACTCAAGATATGGTTACATTTATTTGATGCACCGTAAGTCCGAATGTTTTGAGAGATACAGAAAGCATAGACCGGAAACGGAAAAGCGTCTGGATAAATGTATCAAGACACTGCGATCTAATCGTGGTGGCGAATACCTCTTGGGAGAATATAGGAACTACTTGGCAGAAGAAGGGATTACATCCCAGTTGTCTGCGCCAGGTAGCCATAACATAATGGTGTAGCAGAAAGAAGGAATAAGACTTTTATGGATATGGTGAGATCAGTGATGAGTTATTCGGATTTACCAAATTCATTTTGGGGACATGCACTAGAAACAATGACGTACATTCTTAACTTGGTACCATCTAAGTCAGTACCAACTACACCCATAGATTGTGGACTGGGCGCAAACCTAGTCAGTGGCATGTTCGGGATTGGGGTAGTCTAGCACATGTGCTGAAAGGGAAAGCAGATAAGTTGGAATCAAGGACAAATGTTTGTTTGTTTTTGTGGGGTGCCCTAGAAAAATGAAAGTTGGTCTATTCTATAGTCCTAAGCATCAGAAGGTCATTGTTAGCATCAATGCTTGATACTTAGAGGACTATGTCATAGATCATAAGCCCAGTAGTAAAATTGTTCTAGAGGAATTGAGAGGTAATAGACCGGCGTAGACTTCTTCAACACCCTTAGTACAAGAGGTTACACTACAAGAAATTGTTGTTGACACACCAGTACCTCGTCGTAGTGGGAGGGTTATTGTTCCACCTAGTCGGTATACGTTGTTTGGAGAATCTTGTGATATGATCCCTGAATAACAACGGTAACTACAACGAAGCACTACAAGATAAGATGCATGACTTTTGCAAAAGATCATGAACACATGTTGTGCGAGCTTAAGAAGTTCATTTGTGGACTTAAGCAGGCATCTTGGTCTTGGAACATCTGTTTTGATCAAGTAATCAAGTCTTTTAGTTTTGATCAATGTCCGGATGAGTTGTGTGTGTACAAGTAGCGCAACAGAAAAGTGGTGGTGTTTTTGGTGTTATATGTTGATGATTTCTTGCTCATCGGAAACGATGTAGAAGTGTTGTCTATAGTAAATGTGTAGTTATCTAGCCAGTTCGATATGAAGGATTTGGGAGAAGCCAGTCACATCCTTGGGATTAAACTTATGCTAGATCGCAAGCAAAGGATATTGGGCTTATCTTAAGCTTCCTATATCGATGCTATCCTTACTTATTTTGGCGTACAAGATTCCAAGAAATGATTCTTTCCTTTCAGACATGGAATCAATCTATCCAAGGATCAGTGTCCTAAGACATCTGAGGAGATGGAAAAACATGAAGGTAGTTCCTTAGGTTCAGCAATAGGAAGCCTCATGTATGCTATGATGTGTACTAGACCTGATATTTGCTTTGCCTTAGGCATGGTTAGCAGATTTTAGTCTAACCCTGGACAAGTAGATTGGATTGGTATAAAACATATATTCAAGTATCTGAAAAGAGCTAGGGGATTATATGTTGTTGTACCAGTCAGACAGTCTGGTGCCTTGTGGGTACACAAACTCAGACTTCATGTCGAATAAGGACTCCAGTAAATCAACCTTGGGATATGTGTTTACCATAGGAAGTGGAGCCATAAGTTGGAGGAGTATCAAACAATGGTGTATTGCTCATTCCACCATGAAGGCCGAGTATGTGGCAGCTTCTGAAGCAGCCAAGGAAGCGGTTTGGCTCAAGAACTTCTTGATGGATCTAGAAGTGGTACCTTCGGTGCATTCAGCAATTTCAATCTATTGTGACGATAGTGGTGAAGTTGCTAACTCGAAGGAGCCAAAGACTCATAAGAAGGGAAAACACATTGAGTGAGTGTATCACCTTATTCGAGAGATCGTACTGAAAAGTGATGTTGTTGTGACCAAGATTGCATCAGCACAACCTAGCAAACCCTCTTACAAAGTGCTTACAAGCCAAGACTTTTGATAGTCACGTAGAGGGAATGGGAGTGAGATGTATGGCAGCATGGTTTTAAGTCTAAGTGGGAGATTGTTAGAAATTTTTACTAAAAGCCTTGCTTTTATGTAATGGATTAATTTTTATTAATAAATATTAATTAGTTTTATTTTTTTTTTATGAGAATCTTTATGGGCAATGTTTGATGATATAATTGTATGTTGTGCATGTGTCTTTTATTCTACATAGTAGATGATCTAGTGTGTAAAGTAAGGCTTACACACAGAAGATTGGATCATCAGTTCTTGTGGAATATAAGTTTTTGGTTCACAATCTTAGATGGAATTTGACACACCATCAGTAGGATTGTAGTACAATGTTTTAGTATGTCTATCTTGACTACAGGGAACGGTTCTAGTTCCAACTCATTGTACTAGTGCACTTTGTGTGTATTGAACTAGACCGCTTTATGGTAATTGTCTTAATACTAACATTATAAGACAATTAGAACCTTATGGTTATTATGAATGCTTATGCTCTTAATTCAGATATAATTAATAGATATATGCATTTAGTGCTGTTGACTTTGATTCATTATAAAGTGAGATCCTATTTTTGGCTCAATAGTCTTGGTGAGTTGGGTCGCACCACTATATGCATGATATATATCGATATTAATTATTCACGGAATCCACGTCCCGTTGGGGATTGATGATACCCCCTTGAGTAAGCTTTTAAGTTTCGTTTATGTCAAACCCTGCAGGTGGATATTTGTATCCGACATATCGAATAAGTTAAGTGGTTAGTCTCAAGGTATTTTACAAGATGTTGATTAGTGGGAGATTGTTAGTAATCGACATTTAATCAACAGGTATCTGTAATATTAAAGTGGGGAGATTAATAAGTATTTAATAACGTGGAGCTCGAAATATAAATTGAGATAAAGAAGGGAGTGCAATTATAATTCTTTAGTGGTGTGAATTATAATTTGTGAAATAAGAATAGAATCCAGGTGGGATTAGGTTTTCTTATTTACACAAGGAGCCCAGATTTATTTCTCCTCAGGTCCCTGCTCTAGCCCTATAAATATATCGTTATGTTCTCTAGGTCTGACAACAGTCATTCAGAAAACTAGAAGAGAGGCTGTGAGAAAGAGAACAAAGAGACTACGTAGAAGTCCCCGCTTGACTACGTAATCGAGGTATAAGGGAATATGGCAGAAGATCGTGAGGTACTGTCGAGCAGAGTTTGCGTACAGTAATCGGGTCTGTCAAGTTCTAAAAAGAAACAAGTCAACCAGCGTTCGTGTCTACGGATGAGAGGTAAACCCTAGTTCCGCCTTGTAGGGTTTGTGTTGATTGTTGTTTAATCTGTACGCGTCATCATTGGTTTCTGGCATTCGTTTCCCAATAAGAACATGCTAAGGACACATAAAAGGTTAAAATCTAATTTTTTAAACTCGGCCATGAGTGGAAATTTCCACCGATATATAGTTCATGTCTACTTATATGCGGACTGCTAATTTATCTTCATTTTATTGTTTTTAAATTTGATAGAAATAAAGATTTCATCATTTATATGAATTCATCACATACCTCTATAATACAAAATACATTTTATATTCAACGTGTCCGGATTTAAGGTCGTGAAATCCGATATCATCATCCCCAGACTGACAGTGAATCCTCAAGGGTTTAGGGTTGTTCGGGACTGTACTGACGATGAACACACTATCTTTTTCGGTAAGGCCATTATCAGCATATGTCACCGCGTAAACAAAATGAAGTGTGATGGTGATGAGTAAGGGAAGGAAGAAGTGGCTCATTCGTAACAAAGGTCTTCTTGAAATATTGATGTTTTTCAAGTTGTGGTCTTTAAATTGTTTCTTGAAATAATGGTCCAAGTAGCAAACAGTTATCATGTTGGAATTGTGCCTTGAATTAAAGACGTTTTCGAAAGAAGGGAACAGTTTCGTCGCGCTCCGCATGCTGTCAAAATTTCGGGTGGTTTGCTGGAAACACCGCCCTGGCGGGTTTGGAGCTGCCCGGGCGGATTTGGCAGATCGTCGTTTCCACCCAGGCGGGATTAGAGCCGCCCGGGTGGGTTTATCTGAGTCCTGTATGGTTTTGGACCGGTATTGCGCATTTTTCGAGGGTTTTAACCTAATTTTCTGTACTTTCTTATAAATAAAAGCCTTGTGGCCTCCTAGGGCTTTTGGACTTCTTGAGTGAATCCCTTTGTAGGAGCCCCCATGGGGTTCCTAGTGTGTTAGGGTTTCTTGGTTGTTCCATTGTTAGTCTTTAACTATTGGGATTGGATATTAGGGTTTTTTGCTTGTCTCTTTCGTGTTCTTGAGACTTTGTCCCTAGATATCTTTTGGGTGTTTCAATTGGAGTTACGGGTATAGCCGGCTCTTTGTATTCTCTCCTGTTCATAGTGAATCCTCTATCACTCTTCGCCCGTGGACGTACCTCTAGAGCTTCGTGCTTTGGGGGGAACCACGTAAATCTTTGTGTTCTTGATTTTCGCTTGTTGGTTTGTTTTCTCTTACTTCGTGGCCTATCACGACAAGCCGCCTGGGCGGGTTTGTCCGAGTCTTATACGGTTTTGGACCGGTATTGTGCGTTTTTCGAGGGTTTTAACCTAATTTTCTGTACTTTCTTATAAATAGGAGCCTTGTGGCCTCCTAGGGCTTTTGGGACTTCTTGAGTGAATCCCTTTGAGGGAGCCACCATGGGGTTCCTCGTAGTTTGCTAGGGTTTCTTGGTTGTTCCATTGATGGTCTTTAACTCTTGGGATTGAATATTAAGGTTTTTTGCTTGTCTCTTTCGTGTTCTTGAGACTTTGTCCCTAGATATCTTTTGGATGTTTCAATTGGAGTTACGGGTATAGCCAGCTCTTTGTATTCTCTTTCGTTCATAGTGAATCCTCTATCACTCTTCGCCCGTGGACGTACCTCTAAGAGCTTCGTGCTTTGGGGGGAACCACGTAAATCTGTGTCCTTGATTTTCGCTTGTTGGTTTGTTTTCTCTTACTTCGTGGCCTGTCACAACAATCATATGCAAAATTCATTGTTGTGTAGAAAGATTTGGGGAAAATAAAGTGAAGGGAAAGAACAAAATCAGGAAAAAAGACCTTTACTTTCAAGATTTGCATAGATTTTTAATAGACTACTCCATTTAAAAGACTTGAAGAGATTTTCATTTACTGAACTTTTTCCCTTTTCTTTGAAATTTTTACTGAGAACTTGGGCCATAGAGTTGTGTTTACATTTTGCATTCACGTCAAAAAGGAGAAGTTGAGACAAAATGGAGAAGCAGTCAAGAGAAAATAGACTGAGGTAGTTCGGACATACCTACCATAAAACCTGTAGATGCAATAATTAAGAGAGTTGATAGGATAGTTTTGGGTAGTAATACTACGTACGGGGAGGGGAAGACCCAAATTGACATTGGATGGCGTAGTGCACAAAGATATGAGTTTACTACTAAGTCTAAGTGACACAGAGTTCAATGGGAAAGAAAAAAAAATCATGTAGCCAACCTTAATTGATTGAGACATAAGGCTCGGTAATGTTTAGTTTGGTTTGGTTATTATGCATTCACCTTTCCACATTGTAACTCTTTAAGTTAGATTACGTCTATCTAAACAAGTTTAGGTCATTCACTGAGCTTTTCATATTTGTATAATCTATAATACCTCAGTGGGAAGATTATAGCAAACCAAAAAAAACACGCAACTTGAGCATCATCCAAAGAATCTCGTGCTATTGTTAGGGTCGTAGTTACAAAAAAAAAAAAAAAAAAAGATGGGGAAAATGAGGTAAAAAAAAAAAAAAGTAACTGTAAACTAGAGAAAGTTTAACAAAATGAGACACCAAAACAAGAGTAAACAGTAAAAAAGTAAGAACACTGTACGTTAAAATGCACATCGACTAAGCACTAACACGGACACAAATATGAATACAGTACACGACAAGAAAAATTAATATATATTGCTAAATGCATAGTTTGTTTTGAGAAGTTAGATTTTATTTCAAGAATACAAGCAGAAACCATCGAGTTCAGGAAGTCCCTCCCCATGACGTGAAAAACAAAATTAGGGTCAGCAACTTTGGTTTCAATTCTCTCCCTCCACGGCTGAAACTAGACCAAACAGAGCTATGAAGCATGGGTGCTTCTAAAATTCCAACGTACTTGTACCTGTAACGTATGTATTGGGTACCGTATCGGGTACCGGTGCTTTGGATGGTACTTTTACATCCATACCGGGTACACGAAACAAGTACCAAAACTCTTCTCTTTGAATTTGCCGTACCCGCAAGTACCCCCAGTATGTATTAAGTCGTACCCAATACAAAGATGAAACCTAGTTGACTGATCTTCATTTTTCTGCACAATACAGATGTAATTTGCACCTTAAGTTTGGAGCTAAACTACTATTTGATGTTGGTTTTCTAATTGCCCGATGCATTTAGGCAATCCATTTATTTGAATTGTAGTTATTACGTGTAATACATGCCTCTAAATTGTAAAAATATATTTGTTACGTCAGTATCAGTACCCTACATTTTTTAGGTTTCACCATATTGACATACCCGTATTGTACCAGTACCCGACTCGTACGCATACACGTGCTTCTTAGGCTCGAGTTCAAATTTGTTCAAAATGGAGGGTGAATAAAACCCTCACTCTAATTGGTGAAAAAGGTGTGGGGGTCCACCACAAAATGAGGGTTTTATTCACCCTCACTTGACCCTCATTAAGTGAGGGCGAACAAATTTGCACTCCCTTATGTCCCGAGGATTGAAATCTATGAAGAAGAAACACTGTTGCAGAGAAGAAGAGGACACAGGCAGAAAGCTGACCATCGAAGAAGAGCATTGGGTATAAAAATTAACACCTGAATCTACTTCAACTGATGTTCAACCTCAAGGAGTACTGACAAATATTCTTAACTTTGAAATTTTGAAGTGTTCATGACCCCTCAATTGACCAGTTTTCAGAGGCAAAATGGTATCCAAGGCTCTGATCCTAACCTTCTCAGAAACTTGACAGCTACTACCACATAGTAATTTTTGAGGTGTCCGTGTCACGCGTATGGACTACATAAACTCGCACACGCAGCATAAAGAACTGAAGTGTTACAAACCACATGATTCATTAATTTAGACCAACAACAGAGAAAACTAAACCATTTATGGCACATAAATCGTTAAATAAAATATTAATTTGAAGAAATAAATCTCCAAATCCAATTTATTCATATATTGAATATTGATAGCTTCCACATAGGCTCTTAGCTTATCAGAACTTACTTAATCAAGCCCAATCATATTCTTTATACCAAGTTGCATTACCATTGCTAAGATAGAATCCCTCTGGTCTCACTATCCAAACACAAGTATAAGGTCCTGGTTTTTGGCATTTCTTAGCCACAGTGTAATAATAGAACACGTCAAAGCTCCTGTCTTTAGAATTCCACCAAAAATGGCAGTAGTAGCGAGTGGTGTAGAGGAAATTAAGCCTGAAGGACCAATTGAAATTCTCTCCAGACTGAAGGTCATGAAACCCGAGATCATCATCCCCAGATTGACAGTGAATCCTCAACGGTTTAGGGTTGTTCGGGACTGCACTGACGACCAACACAGTGTATTTATCTGTAACGCCATTATCAGCATTTGACACCACGTAAGCAAAATGAAGCGCGAGGGTGATGAGTAAGGGAAGGAAGAAGCGGCTCATTGCGTAACAAATCCACAAAGGTTAGTCTTGAAATGATGTTTTTCAAGTTGTGTGGTTTTAGTTGTTTCTGATTGCAAGTACATGTTTGACTAATTTATAGGGTGCAATAGTCAACAACGGAAATGAAGCCAATACAAGAAGGAAAGTAGCAAACAGTTTTCATAGGCAAAATTCATATCTAGATTTGTATAGAAGACCAACATTAAATAAAGTGAAGAAAAGAAAAAAAATTGTTAAAACCTTACTTTTAAAGATTTGAATAGATTTTTCATTTAGTAGATAACGTCGGCCATAGATTTGTGTTGTGTCACCTTTTCACATTGTATCTACATATTTTTTCGTCATTTACTAAAAGCTTTTCATATTCTGTAATCTATACTACCTCATTGGGGAGATTATAGCAAAAGAAATCACGCAACTTGAGCATCATCCAAAGACTTTCATAATATTGTTTTAGGGTCATGGTTATACAGAAATTAAAAAATGTGGCAAAAAGTACTAACTCTAAACTAAAGAAAGAGTGAGACAAAATGAGAAATTGAAACAAGAGTAAACAGTAACAAATCAGAACTAAGAAGCACAAACATGAACACAAATATGGATATAGGACAGAACAAGAAAAATTTGGTATCTATTTGTGCGTGCATAGTTTGTTTTGATAAGTTTGATTTTATGTCAAGCAAACAGAAAACACTGAGTTCAGGGAGCCCCTCCCCATGGCCTGAATAACAAAATTAGGGTGACCAATTCTTTTATTCCTCCACATCAAGGACTGAAACAAAACAGAACTACGTATGAAGTATGGTATGGATATTTCTAAAACCCCCGGCATACTCGTTACTGTAATTTTTCAGATACCAGTGCTTTGCATGGTAATTCTAAATCCGTACCGGGTACTACGAAAGCCGTACCCAGAAGTAGCCCAATTTATATCAAGATGTACCCAACACAAAGACTAAAGTAAGTTGATAAACTTGCTTTTTCTATGATTAGTATGATCGTACTATTAACAATTTTTAATCTACATGTTCTTTAGTACAACGGCCTTAAATTTTAATTTGCACCTTATTTTTGGCGTTAAGGACTTAAGGTACTCTTTGATGTTGCATTCCTAATTGCCCAATTCATTTGCCAATTCATTTATTTGAAGTGTAATTATTACGTGTAATACATGCCTCGAAATTATAGAATTTGTTACACCGGTACCAGGACCTTACATTTTATAGATTTCGTCAAAGTGACGTATCTGTATCGTACCGGTACCCGTACTGTGCTTCTCAGGCCTAATTGCCCTTCGGGCTTCTGGATTGAAATATATTGTTAAAGCATCCAACTCAAAATCAAATGGCAATAAGTGAAGAGGCCGATCAAGCTCATATACTAGCTTTGGAGGTTATAATTAAGCAATGTGGGACAAACTCTAACATCTATGAAGAAGAAACTCTGCTTCTGAGTAAAAGAGGACATAGGCAGACAGCTGATGATCGAAGAAGAGCGATGGGTTTAAGAAATAACACCGGAATCTACCCCAGCTGATGTTCAACCTCAAGGAGTACTGTCAAATTGAGACAATTTTTGATAAAAATCACTAGCTTAGAAAAATATTTTTAACTTCTCTTGGAGTTTTATTCTGTCCAACAGGGAGTCAACTATACCGCTAATGACCGACTTTCATTTCACATTGATGATAAGAAGTTTGCTTAATGTTCCTCAGCATTGCTCCCATGACCTGTTACTAAATCATGTAAGGTGAATCCCTCAATCATTTCCCAAAATATTTGTTCTTTAGTTCTTCTATGCTAATGTACTCTTAACAATTCCACCTCATTGTGTTATCGGCAGTACTGGATGTGGACCTAACATTTTTAGGCCAATGTTCTTAGAAACTCCACAAAGCGGCTGCCTATAGCATATTTCTTGTCTCCACAAAACTCTGCAACACCAGGATTGGCTCTAAAAAAGACCTGGTTGTGCTAGATTAACCAAATTCACAAAAAAAGAACGAAGATGATTTCACATCTCGAATGAAAGAAGATTATGCATAAGCATAAGTAGACTAAGGAATAAAGATCCTTCAGGATATATGCACGGGATTCCACAGTGTACACTACTTTTACCTTGTGAGCCAAAAAATTGACAAACTTATGATACGCGACCCGTTAGCGCCATGACCAATTGCCGACCAAATACGAGCAACAGCTCTATTCACCACCATCAAATGGAAATGGCGACAAGGAACGAGAAGTAGCACATAAAGCAACCTGACATGCGGATTGCGAAGCCAGCAGCCCCATCCATTGATTGTGTTGACGATGGCGATGGTGAGAACTTGCTATCCTGCACCGCTAAGAAGCACAGACACGTCTACAGGCCTCACATATCCGTGTCTGACACGTGTCGTGTCGTGTCTGTCATGACACTCTCCGGACACGTGTAGGACATGCTTAAATACTTGTCTAATTTTTGCCTTGTATTTCTTTTATCCAAACACATTGTAGATACTCTAGGACACGTTGGCAAAACTCTTAGAACATGCTAAGGACACATAAAAGGTTAAAATCTAATTTTTAAAACTCGGCCATGAGTGGAAATTTCCACCGATATATAGTTCATGTATACTTATATGCGGACTGCTAATTTATCTTCATTTTATTGTTCTTAAATTTGATAGAATTAAAGATTTCATCGTTTATATGAATTCATCACATACCTCTATAATACAAATACATTTTATATTCGACGTGTCCATGTCCTAATTTTTGAAGAAATGACGTGTCCGCGTGTCTGTATCATGTCGTGTCCGTATCCCTTATTTGTGTCCGTGCTTCTTAGCTGCACAACCATAGATATTGACCAAAACATGTCATGCATGAGCAATTATGTGTCAGAGCGTGTCCAAAACGTTTCCAACTTCAAGAAAACAAATAACTATGCGGACACATTTTCACGGGTCGGGAACTAATGCAAGCGTGTCTGTGACCTACATGTCTGCAATACTGATACAAAAGGCCCGAAGACGTGTTTGTGCTGCTTAGTCTTACATGCATATATGCTCTTATGCCAAATCCAAGGAGCATGGATACCAAAAAGCTGACAAGTGACACCCTATTGGTAAAATGGACTCATACTTGCGCCAATAAGGAGCAATGTATTTGCTCTATGAGAATTCCAGCCAACTCATCTTGGATTATAAGGAAGCTCTTCAAATTGAGGAATTTGGTTCAGCCTTAGATTACATATGTTGTGGGGAATGGTCTACCAACCTTAATATGCGGAGGGACAACCGGCACCCTCTACGACCCTTGCATCAAAGGGATGCGGATAGAGTTGGTGACAATTTAAGCAAATCCTTGTATACAATAGTGGCTTCTATTACGTCTTAAGGTAGCTGGAATTGCCCCGAAGCTAGGGATACTGTAACAATGCAAATTATGGCCCATACACCAATTAGTTTTCTGCCTAATTAGGATCAAATTAAATTATCAGATGGTTTCTCAATACCAATATTGAGTATTCAACGAAATATGCATGGTGTATTCTTAAAGTATATGACGTATCAAAATAAAAAATAAAAAAGAAGTGCTTCTCAAGTGTATGAATCTGTGCCTTGATTTAGAATCGTTTGGTTTTCTCACCAGGTACATACCATGGAGCTTCATTTGATGTTGGCTAATTACGATCAAATAACATTATCAGATGGTTTCTTAATACCAACACTGAGTATTCAACGAAATCTGCTTGGTGTAGTCTCAAAGTGTATGACTTATCACAAAAAGAAGTGTTCCTCATGTGTGAACCTGTGCCTTGGTTTAGATCATCTGGTTTTCTTGCCAGGTACATACCATGGAGTTTTATTTGGTGTTGGCCATTTTCACCAGGCCGTCTACAAGGAACAGGGTGACTAGATGCGGGGTAACTGCTGATTCTAGGTGTGCTATGTTCTTTGGCAGGAAAGTCTCACAAATACTTGTTCTTTGTGTGCCTTTTCTAAATTGAAATTGAGGAGAACTTCCTTATTACAAAAGAAAAAAGGTACTCGCAAGAGGCCTAAAGGCCTCCTTGATTAGTGAAAAACTGAGCTAGACAAACAGAAGGGGAAAAGCAGCAACGCCTGGGTCTCCCAAACTGATTACATGTGTGCACTACGGTATGCTCTTGGCAAATGAGTCTCACAACCCTCATCTCCCGAAAACACTTGTTCTTTGATTGCCCCTTCTCTATTGAAGTTTGGAAATACTTCCTTAGAAACAATGGGATTTGCAAGACTCCCAAAAGCCTCCTAGCGAGTGAAAACAGGACTAGACAAACAGAAGGGGAAAGCTGGAAGTCACAAGTCTCCCAAAATAATTCTGTGCGCGCTACCATGTTAATTGGCAGATCTGATGAGTCTCACAAACATTTGTTCTCTGATTTCCTCTTCTCTAATGATATTGGGGGAAACTTCCTAACTACTGGGATTGACATGATCCCAAAGGCATGTTTGATGGGTCAGAACACAGCTAGACACCACACCCATAGAAATATCTGCAAAGGCATGTTAGCCGAGGTATATCTCTACAACACCACAATCCACAGCAACTCACCAAACCCAAGCATATTACGTAATACTCATTAACACTCAATTTCGATTCAGTTTAAGATTCTTCCAACAACAAAGTCTTGAATAGGTCTAATGGCAGTCATGCATTTTTCAAAAGCTCACTTGATATAACTCCAAAAGCCAATTAGCTTAAGTATATTTCTACAACCCCACATCAACTTTATCAAAACCAAGCTTACAACATACTACTCAATAGGCACTCATTTTCAATTCAGTTTAAGATCCTTCTGACAAGAAGTCATTCGAACGGGTCTAATGGCAGTCGTGCAATTTCCCATATAGCTTGCATAAGGTAGTAAAATATTGAGACGCAGTAATACATGTTGGTTAAACAGTACCAAAGATTCACTAAGGTAATAAGAGAGACAATCTAGGAAACAGAAAATGGCCAATTCATTATGCAGAAGGAATTAATATACTTTTAAGGCTCAGCAGTGATCTTGTTTTCCTCGACATCAATTGTAGCTGCAATTGGGTCTCCACCTTCCGCATCCTCCGCAGGCGGCTGCACCTGTTCTTCCTCTGGAAGCGGCTCCTCCATATAATCATTCTCAAACGCATCAGCAGGAACCTCATAAATCCTCACTTGGGGCTTAGAAGGATCCTTCACAAACACATACTTCCCCTCACCCAATTTCATGCACAAGTCCACAATAGACTTCACAATACCCCACATGTTCGAAGTGTTCAAATTGATCTGCGCCGCGAAATCCTTAGGCTTATATCCCACCACAGCCAATATCACATGGTTAAAATGATCACGGGGATGCACCCGCGATACATAACCCAACTTCATCATATCTGCGCTAGCCAAAAGCGCCTGAGAAGTCCACTTAGCCAATTTATTGGCATTGTTCTTCAACTCAGTAGCTAAAACAGCACCCCTCTGTGTCTCCAACTTCTGCCTCCAATCGACACCCGAATACTTCGAATCAAACTCATTAAGCGCATTCAAAGTAAGGAAAGACCTCTGGTTATTCACCTCCACAACACTCTGAACCTCACATCTAGCCACAAGATACATATCACTATCAAGCTTCCACCTGCGGTACCTATACGCTACGGACGCAACCTCCTCTCCTTCGTTCGCAAACGGGTTTCCTTCCTCAAACGCCACCTTATTCCCATCCCTAATCAGAACCTGCTGCGAGAAATTCTGGTTAATATAAGCTGCCTCAACGCTCAACGAATACGCCGAATTTATATCCTCCTTCGACTCAGGCAAGGGCTCTTGAGACGTTTCATGAACAGAAAGTAAATCAAGCTGGGACCCGTCTCGTTTATCAAAAAACAACTTGTTACCGACACGCTGAATTACAATATCCCACGAGTAAACTGACCTGGGGGCACACATCAGAGCGGACAGAATCGAATCAGTGGCGAAAACCGTGGCTTTATCCTCGTTTGCGAGTCGACGAATGATCGGATCGTCGGTGGTTGTAACCTTAAAGAAGTTCCTGTTCTTAAACCGTTCAAGCGGGCGGGAGTTCTTCGGCGCCGTACGGTCGTAGGACCGATCGTAAAACTCAAGACCGCCGCAGAGGATAAGGTCTTCGGGCTCGGGCACGGAGAAGGAGAGTTTAGAAAAGGTGGAGAAGGGGATCTGGTCGAGCATGTTCCATTCAGGCTGGATGTCGACGGAGGACTTGAAGGCGGCCGCTTCGCGGCGCTGGTGGTTGCCTCCAGAGCGGTGGTTCTGGTGGTAGTGGCGGTCGCGACGGGCGCGTTCCTTTTCAGCTTCGCGCTTCTTGGCCTCGACTTCCTCGTCGCGGCGCTGGGGGAGCTGGTTGCGGTTGTGGTGGTGGTAGTTGAACCGCCATCTGGGTCCGAATCTGGGTCGAGGAGGAGGCTTACCGTCGACGAGGCGGAAGGTGTTGTCGTCGTCGGCGCCGGTTAACCCTGTGCCGAAGGAGTCGTCGCCGGTGAAGTCGAAGGCAGAATCGGTAGGGTTGCGGTTAGGGTTACGGGACTGGTTGTTGTTGTAGTTGTAGTTGGTGCGGGTCCAATCGGCGATGCGGCCGAGTTTGTCGGAGCGGGAGAAGGGGGCGAAGGGGACGTTGGAGGGGTGGTTTGGGAGGAGAGGAGAGGAGGATTCCGGCGGTCCCCAGCCGTCAGAGTTGAAGGGAACGGAACCCAAATTGAAACCCACCATCGGATACAGATCAGTTGGAGAGTGAAGGAGGGAAGAGATCAGATGAGTGAGAGAAGAGACAATGAATTGATCGGAAAAGAGGAAGACGATGATATTACGGTGGCGATGGGATTGGAGAGTTCAGTAGGTTTCGTGATACTGGTACGTTTATGGTAATGGCGTCTGTGGGCATGGGTTGATTGTGGATTGGCTCCCTTTGGACAATTGGGCCTCTAATTGTTTTATATTATGGGCCTTATTATAAGCTGACCCATTCAACCAATTAACTGGATTATTTCCCATTTGCCAAAACCGTAATTTGCAAAATCAATGGTTCATTTAAACATCTCATATTGGACCTGAGAAGTTTTTTTAACTCTAATTTTAAACATCTTAAGTTCCGAGAGACTTCTCAGGTTGAGAAAGAGAAATAAATGAAGTTCTCAGGTTGAAAATGAGAAGTACGAATAGGGGTGGAGCCATGATTTTTATAAATGGGATCAAAATTTAAACTATGTGCGATTCACTTTTCCGATTTGCTAGAAAGAAACAATTAGATTAACAAGTTAAACAAAAAATAGACATATATTATTAACTAAACATAGCTTCCATTTACAATGCAATTATTTGTTCTTCTACTTTGGAAACGATGCATGATAGCATCATTTATAATGTTATCAAAAATATCTTTCTCTACATACACAACCAAACTATCATGAATCGATTGATCCCACATTTGATTTCGAAGCCTTCTCTTCACAATCTTCATAGCAAAAAATGCTCTCTTTACCGTGCCAGTGGCAACCGGTAAAATAAGGGCCAAAGTAAGAAGTCTATAAACCAAGGAATAACCTATCTCTCTTCAAGTCTCAACTATCTTCTGCGCAAGGTCACTCATTCCTCTCAAATTGAAAAAATCGCCACTAGAACGCACATCCTTGATGAAATTCTCTAGTTGATTCAAAGTCCCCAAAGCTCGACGTCGGACAAGTCCTCGGGATAAAACTTCACAAAACGAATCAACCTTTCTTTGTCGAAACTTGCAAATGAATCACATCGATTTAGACATGCAACACAAAGAAGTAATTCCGTGTTCACGTCATTACACCGACTATTTAGGTCTGGAAGTTGCATATCTACAACGGTATAAAAAGGAGAGAGAGAGAGAGAGAGAGAGAGAGAGAGAGAGAGAGAGAGAGAGAGAGAGAGAGAGAGAGAATGAAACACGTTTGGGGATTTTGAGCTAAAGGGTTTTCTATTTTGGCCCCTTATTTTCCTAAGTACCAAACCTCTTAAATGGGTTGGGGCAAGTGAAGAAGTATAAAGTGCGTCAAAATAGCAAAAATTTAGACAAAACTATACATATCTCTACAGAAATTTGGAAGCTAGTAGGATCAGCTGACCCCACTTGTCTCTTACTCTCTTCGCCCTTGAGTATGAAACAACTGTATTGTTACAAATAGTTCCAAAAAAACTGTAGTTCAATGAATTGTTTCTAAAATGACCCTATTTTGAAAATTAAAAAAAAAATAGGAAAGAGATTTTACCTTTTTGACTATTGGTATTTTTTATAATAACATAACACGGAAAAGGACATAGACAATTGATTTGTCCCCGAGTATTTAAATGAAATTAGAAGGAAATTTATAAATTTTGTGTGAATCTCAATCCTCGGATCAAATGTACCGCAACCACTACTGTGAAAATGTCTACACCGTTTGTGAATTGTAATATAGACTAGGAAGCTACACTTGCTTCTATAGTAGTAACAACAAGGCAATGAAATGAATGATGAGTTGGACGCACGCGTGTATTGCCTTAAAGAACGCCGTCCCTGGCAACCATATTCAGCATACGCTTGAAAGCTGCAAAGTTCAAAATTTGTCTGATCTGGTTCGATTTATGCGTTACCGGGTTGACCGGGACAATGGTCCAACCGTCAAATAGCAAGGAACCAGAATCCAAGCAAAGCAAAGCAAAAGCAAAACCGCACCCCAAGCGCAACTTTACTTTCCTCTTTTCAAACCCAACTTCCAAATAGATTTGGTTCCAAACCCTGCATGTGTGCATTTGTTTGACCTCAAATAGGAAGAAAGAATCCAAGAATGTATTCTAGAGAATGTTTCCACTATACAACAGTATAAATTCAAACCCTCAGCAGTGTGTCAACTCCAAATTCACAACAAGGGAAAATGTACAAATACTCCAACATCCAAATTCATCCTCATTCACGCTACGTGCCAGACATGAAACATAAAAAGTTTCCTAGTTGGTGGTATTAACACCTAGGGAAACAAAGAAACAACAGGGATAACGAATACTAGATACATAAATGTTGTTTGAAACAAACAAACCGACACAATCGGGAAGCTAACTAATTGTCAATTATAGATAGACTTTTGGGCGATAGAGCGGTACTCTTTCTAGTATTAGAAGGATACCTTGATCTTTATTCTGATATTATAGATAGTTCAATGAGTCTCTAACGAGAAACCGTGAACCAAGTAAAGCTATAACAGTTTTTGAGGAATAGCAATAAACAAAGGAAAGATATAGTATCACGTATGAAACATAGAAGGATACCTTAAAATAAGGCAAGAAAATAGTTTCAAGAAAGCTGAACAAGGCAAGAAAATAGTTTCAAGAAAGCTAAAACTTCAAGACAAAAGGGAGCCCAATATGACATGCAATGATGCCAAGTTCGTTCATCTCTTATTGGAATAATCTGGAAGCAAAATTAGTTTCTTTTTTACAGAGAGAAGCTCCATTTCATAAAAGAGTATTGAATAACCATGCTTGAACAACGCAAGAAAAAATGGGAGTGAAACTAAATTGATCACAAACGAGAGCCGATAATAAATACCAAACCACATCCAGACATTATTTAGCACTTGGTAAATAGTAAAAAGAGTAACAGCTATGGGAGCCGATATAAATACCAAAACCACATCCAGACATTATTAAGCACTTGCTAAATAAAAACATTAACTGCTAAACAATATCCAGAAAGGGATCTATATTGCAGCCGGCATTTTCTATGCCAACTTATACATTTTATTTACTTGACAGATAAAAAAAAAGTTGATAGTTGATATCATGAAGGGCAAATTTTAGTAACTTCCGTAAAGTTTTCTCCTTGTGTCAATTGGTCCAAGCAGTTACAGTTGCATCACATTTGCCCTCAAAATTTCAATGAAATGGTCATGCACCCTCAATTGACCAGTTTTCAGAGGCAAAATCTTCCACCAATTGGGATCCAGTTATTTAACTGTTTCAGAGTTGAGACCTAAATGATGATAAATCAAATCCAAAGCTCTGATCCTAACCTTCTTAGAAACTTTATTGCTATCACCATCTAGTAAATTATGAAAAATGCGTCAAAAAGTAACTCTAAACTAAAGAAAAAAGATGACAAAACGAGAAATTGAAAGAAGAGTAAACAGTAACGAAGAAGAACTCTATATACATCAAAATGCACCTCGACTAAGAAGCAAACATGGACACGAATATGGATACGGGACAGGACAAGAAAACACTGGTATCTATTTCTACATGCATAGTTTGTTTTGATAAGTTTGATTTTATTCAAGAAAACAAGTAGAAAACACTGAGTTCAGGGAGTCCCTCCCCATGGCCTGAATAACTAAATTAGGGTCAGCAACTCTGTTATTCCTCTCCCTTAAGGACTGAAACCAAACCAAAGGAAACGAAGCTATGAAGCATAGATAACCCCAGCGTACTCGTAACTGCAATGTAGTACGAACCTGTGCTTTAGAAGGTACTTTTATATCCGTACAGGGTACACGAAAGCTGTACCTAGAAGTACCCCAATATCTATCAAGACCTACCCAACACAAAGGTGAAACTAAGTAAACTTGCTTTTTCTATGATTAGCATGATTGTACAATAACGGTTTTGATCTATATATTCTTTATATAATGGCATCAAATTTAATTTGCACCTTAAGTTTGGCATTAAACTACTCTTTGATGTTGCATTCCTAATTGCCCAATTCATTTAGGTAAATTCATTTATTTGAAGTGTAATTATTACGTGTAATACATGCCTCTAAATTATACAAAAAAAAAAAAATTGTTACTGCAGTACCAGGACCTTACATTTTTTAGATTTCGTCATATTGACGTACCCGTACATATGCTTCTTAGGCCAAATGTCCCTTCAGACTTCGGGTTTGAAATCTATGAAGAAGAAACTCTGCCGCTGAGTAGAATAGGACACAGGCAGACAGCTGATTATTGAAGAAGAGCGGTGGGTTTAAGACATAACATCGGAATCTACTACAGCTGATGTTCAACCTCAAGGAGTACTGACAAATTGACACAATTTTTTATAGAAACCACCAGCCTAGAATTTTTTTTAAACTTTTCTTGGAGTTTTATTTTGTCCAACAGGGAGTCAACTATGCTGCTAATGACTGTAACTTGCATTTCACATGAGCTGCTAATGGTGAGAAGTTTGTTTAATATTCCTAAGCATTGCTCCAGCGAGCCACACTATTATGTAGGGTGAATCTCTGGATTTGTTCCCAAAATATTTGTTCTTTTGTTCTTCTATGCTAATGTACTCTAACAATTCCACCTCATTGTGTTATCGGCAGTACTGGATATGGACCTACATTTTTAGGCCAACGTTCTTAGAAACTCCACAAATCCGTTGCCTATAGCAAATTTCTTATCACTCCACCAAAACTCTGCAACACCAGAAATGGCTCTAAAAAAGACCTGGTTGCGCTAGATAAACCAAATGCAGAGAAAAGAATGAAGATGATTCACATCTCAAATGAAAGAAGATTATGCATAAGCATACATAGACCAATGAATAAAGATCCTTTAGGATATATCAACTGGGGTCCACAGTGTACACTATTTTCACCTTGTGAGCCAAAAACTTACAAACTTCAGATACGCAACCAGTTAGCGCCATGACCAATTGCCGACCGAATACGAGCAGCAGCTCTATTCACCACCATTGAATGGAAATGGCGACAAGGAACAAGAAGCTCATAAAGCAACCTGACATGGGGAGTCTGAATCCAGCAGCCCCATCCATTGATTGTGATGGCGATGGTGATGGTGAGAACTTGCTATCCTGCACCACAATAGTAATATCTGTTATTGCAAGTATTGTTCATTGTCTGAGAGTAAGAAGACATTCAAAGCCTTGAATAATGCTGCACCAAATTGTCGGTCCGGCAAACCAGAAATTTGGCCTAAAAACAATCGATCATTAAATAAAGAGAACCTTTTTCTAATTCATCAGCACTACTATGCATGTCATCAGAAAGCATCGAGGACAACCATGATTTCAGGTCTCCAAAATGTGAAGGAAAAAAAAGAAAAGCATCAAAAGATAGTAAGCAAATATGCGGGATAATGAGCTACTAACTTATGTCGAAACAAAAGAATTATGTCTATACCAAACAGCTATACACAGGATATGCCAGAACATCTTCCGGTCATTCTCAATGCCTATAGCAATTGGGCCTCTCAAACTTTCTTCATGAGCAAGGTCTTTTTCAGCATATCCATATTGTACACTGGAGACACTGATACGCAAACAAAACCTACATAATAGTACACCGCATAATTCTTTTTTCCTCTTTTAGGCAAGAAATTATAGGTGACTTTTCTAACTAGACAAACAAAAACCGTGAGCTAATAAATTCTAAATAAAAAAGATGTGTCAATAGTAGAGCTCGCCTCTTGTGGTCAGCTCATAAAGCCCCCTTTCATTTGCTTGCACCCTCGCTGACTACAACTAGAGAGGCATTCTGTTGGGAAGGTTGATGACTACACTGCTCCATACCAAATCATGAGCAATAGTGAAGCATCATTTGCTTGCACCCTCACTGTCTACAACTAGAGAGGCATTCTGTTTGGAAGGCTGACGACTAATAGTGAAGCAAAGCCACCTTAGGTGTTTTTTCAAACCAACAAGAAAAACAAACTAGCATCAAAACTTGTGGAGTCACTAGTCACATGCAAAACAGAAAATAGTGTACTCGTCCTTAGGAATCCCTAGTCCTTATACTTTAATAAACCCATCCAATGGCATGAGACAACCAAAACATGCGCTGCTTTAACTACAGGACTGCTAATTCCAATCAAAGTCAGAAGGCAGACATGCATGTTAGATCAGCTCAATCCAACCCCATTAAAGGACTAGTAATTCTTGTGTTCATTTTCTTCTATGTTTTACTGACATGTTGATACACTTATTTACCATAAGACGAACCAATGGCCGCTACTTCATCTGGGAGACAACAATCATAGATGTATCAGTCATTAGAAAGAAGAACCACCATCAATGATTGGACCTATCCTAGGATTTAATACACCAAATTATGTTCTTTATCCCTACTCTTGCTTCGTCTTGCGAACAATCACTCTTAGTCACCTGGCTTTCTTCACCAAAAGATGGAATGACCAAGAACTTTTCTCTTCCTTTATTTTATCACCTGGCTTTCTTCACCAAAAGATGGAATGACCAAGAACTTTTCTCTTCCTTTATTTTATCTCAATACCTTTTACAGTCTTAACGTACTTATCATTTTCAAGCTATTCCAATAATATTATTAACATATGCTTGTACACAAAGTTGATGTTCAATTATAGGAGGTTGTTGTTGCTAGTGGGATTGCTCTTCCTGCTAGCAAACCATTGCACAGCACGTCTTTGACAGTTTTTCTTTGTGACAGAATAACCGGATACCCTGCCATTCGTAGTTAGCTCGGTGTGCTAAGGAGGAGGGCCCCATCTGAATACTAAATATTTGACTTATAAGTAATTTCAGATCCCCAATTGATTTGGGACATAAGGCTCGGTTTGGTTTGGTTATGTGATAAGTAGTTTCAGATGCTGACAATATGTTGAACATTGTCTTGATATATGATTTTGTAGTTCTTCCTCCAAGGATCTAAGAAGACATTAAACAAAAAGGGGATCTGTTAATATGATGGATGGGAAGGTATACACATGCAAAGCATGCGACTATGTTGTTTGAGATGCCAAACAGGTTAAATTATGACCAAAGTTGACTACGAAGAAGTTAGTAGATAATGTCAGGGTCAGATCCATACGGAGCGTACCAGTCCTACTGAACTAAAGGGGACCATCACCTGAGAGAATGACTATGGAGGCACTCGCCTTGTCCTTCTCCCAATCCTCATGCAATTAGTACTAGGAAGCAAGATAAGTGTGACGAACAACAGGTAGCAAATAGAGGCACCACAGTAACGGATTACGAAAGAGACAGTTTCTAATTTCTTATGATGCATTTGTCTGAGATCCAGTGGTAAAGGCGCTTGTGTGATAGCAATGAAGTTCATTATAAAGCAGCACTGTAAACTAGTACAAATGTTAGTCTTACGATAACAATGACTCAACTAAATTATCCAACAGCTCAGCAGAGATAATTACCCATGCCAACAATGGCTACGTAGCAAAACTTTTCTGAATTTAGCATGCTCTGACATATGGAAACAAAAATGTTTAATGATGCAAATGAAACACAGAGAAAGCTTCAACTATGCATTCATGATCTACCAATAGAATGTAAGCATTCAAGAATTCATATGGTGGTGGGCATTAAGAATATGGTGAAGAAAATAGCGAAACAAAAGCAATTTGAGCAACTTTTTTCTGAAACTTGGAAATACGAATTTACTTTTGAAGGTATAGAGCACAATTGAGGCTGCCGCACAATGTATATTTGATCCCCATGACTGTCTTGTTTGTATATACCTTGATTTCTGTGCCATGTCCATAATGCATATGTAGAGTTCAAAACCTGTAATAAAAAAGTAATCATGCCCGTCCTATGAAAATGAACATATAGATGCAAACTTCATGGATCACATTCTTGTGATAGCAGAGGTGCAAACTCGTAAAAATAAATAAACCTTTTTCTCATGTAGTCCTGCAGTATAAGAGATAGCCCTAATGCTCTAGAGCTTATATCCTCGGCTCATCCTTTATTCAGCTCATTGGCTAACTTTTAAAATGGTACTTAGATGTGACATAGGACATCATATTTAAGGCAACCAATGGAATATTTTTTCCTCCATATTTCCTATTTCTTGTTTTGTCAACATCAATCAAAAGCTCCTCATATATCAACCACCATCACTTCCACTTTAGATAACCTAATTAGCTTAGCAGAATAAACCAATTTCAAGCCTTTGCCTGTAATTTGAATTTAACATGCCTTGGTTGCAACTATGCTCCATGAAAATTTGAAAAGACCTTATATATTACAAGTACTGCTGGTATCATTACGTCGATAAATTTCTTTCCACCTTTAGAATCATATGCACTATCATAGACTCGATTGAGATCAATAATGACAGAATCTAGGCTCAAACTGACATTCACCTTTGGATTCTTCCTTTATCTAAATGACGCACTTAATATATACAACCCTAAAATAGATTAAACTGATCGGTGTATGGTATTTTCTGTTAATATCACATCTCAATCCACTTATGCATGTTGTGAAAGTTCTTTTTGGCACTACTCTTGTGTCAGAAAATGGATCCAAAACTTAACCAGGATATTCGAATCACCCTAATTATACCAACACAAAGTTGTAATGTATTCACTGGGAGAAAAGGCCATGTAGAAACAAGAAACAAATGATTCTTTTTTGCAGTGAAAATGATTTGTCATTTAATGCTATGACAAACACACTGATTTCAATTACTTTTCTTACAGCTTGAAATCATACCCATGCCAATCATTAAAATCTAGTTTACCTCAAGTATACCATGTCCAAAACTGCTCTCCCTATATGCACTCCACTCTGGCTGTCTATTCCAGCAGAAATTGCCTTTTGCAGGGCCAGAAGAGAAATTCAAATGGCATACTCCTCCAAATTCTGGTACGTTGTCTCCAGCTGAAGGACACTTCCCAGGATCATCGGCATGGTCAACATCAACTTTTTCTATGTTTCCACCATCGCCAACTGTTATATAAACAGGTCCGCAAGGATCAAGTATATAGTTGTAGACTCTATTCATCCGTTCATAAGCATGCACCTGGAATGAAAATAACTCACTCTTGGCTCTAGAAATGGATCGTAAAGGATCCCTGTTAGATAAATTCATCTTTATTCTCCACCTGATGATGCAATTTGGATGGTCATCTTCATCTTTATCATGTTCTATGGTGAACGTTCTTTGAAAAACAAACATCTCGATCTCATAATCTCGAAGACATATACTATGGGACAGGAAAAGAACACATCACTTCTACTTCTAAACCAAAATTTCTTAAATGGATTTATCATTAGAGGAATAAAGCACCGCAATGAGTATTTTTAACACAAATGCAGTTTAACTTTGATGCGCCTGGTCTCTCAGTTGACAACAAAGCAACTATCCAAGTGGCCTAAATCTGGTTTAAGTATGTAATTAAAGTTTTAGAGACTAAGAGAGCAGGAAGTACAGAAGATAAGTAGTGAGAACACTATAAAAAATGAGATGAAACAGGAATGCTTATGCATAAATTGCGACCATTTCCCTGAGAGATAGATGCTGGAAATTGGATTTTACATGAGTTAGTTGATGTTATATTCACCAAAATCCCGGATACATAAGCATTTGTTTCTAAAAATAATGCAAAGCACTACTCTTTTTGATTTGGAAGAAAAGCTAACAGAAAAGCTTTCTGTTGAAATGTTCAAATAGATATCAACTTACATGACCGGAGAGGACAATATCAACACCATATTGATAAAGAAGTGATTCCATTTCCTGCCTCATGCATTCAAATTCCTGGTAGTGTGAGGAATAGCTGTTATACCATGGTGCGTGCCATGCAGCCACCAGCCAAGGGGTCACACTACGATCTATATTGAGTAGGTCTTTCTTCAACCAACCATACTGGGCACCTAATAAAAAACCAAAAAAGTAATAACACTAAGACTAATATTTTTTTGAAATTCAACTTGTAGAGTTGTATGAAAAAGTAAGCCAAGTTAGTACCACTATTGGGTGTCAGGGATAGGTAAATGCACAAAGCGCTATTCCTCAGACTCAAGCCCACAACCTAAAGGTTAGTAGGGTGAGTTTTTTTTACCACTCAAACGATGGTCATCCCTCATAATATACTCGTACTACCTCAACAAGGAACAAAAGAGATAAATCAAATGAAATGCACATTGATACACTGATCAGTGGGACAATATATTCACCAGTGCTATTGTAGTCAACATATGCCCCCAACATAATGAAATGGACTCCTCCAGCATCAAAAGAGTAGTAGAAATTAGTGTCGGAGCCAGACTCCTCTGAAGGAACCGCAAATCTTGTCAGGTACGATTTAAAAGTGATTTCAGCGACTTGAGGCTCAATCTCATGGTTGCCTTCTATGACCATCATTGGAACTCTTGAGATGAGGGGTTCCATGGACCTGGACATACAATTTAGTTATGTCAGTGAAGCAATAAATTGGATTCAACCAACATACTGTATAAATGGATCCAAAATTTCAGATCTTCTTCGTATAGCACACTTTTGAGTGCCTTAATTTAAACAACTAGAATCGAATTCATTGTTGATCATCTATTTAGCACCGACATGGACACATGACGTGACATAACAGGAACATGGCACAATGGCACAGACACTCCGACATGTAAATTTTAAAAATTGGAGGACTCAGCACGTTAGGGGACAAGTTTTATGAAATAATATTTTTCATATACTACTGTACGAATAAAAAATACTGGTGTAAAGTCTGATTGTAAATATCTAACACCCTGTATAACTGAAGTCATATTTAGCATTACACCATTCAATAAAAGTAATTCAACAAAAAGTATTTCTTCGTTTAGGTGGCTTAACCATCAATAAAGCTTCACCCGTCATACAAAAAGACTTTCCTGAATTCTAATTAGAGCCTACTATTTTGGTGCACACCCCCAAATTGTTCTGCAAGTATCTCTATATTGTGTGGAGCATTTTTTAGACTGTTCATGGAGTGTCCAAACAAAAACCGTGGAGAACAAATAATACTCTATAGCTTTAAGTGTCTGACACATGTTCCATGAGTGTCTAGGGACTAGGGAGTGTCGGTATCCAACATTGTCCAACACTGGTACATGACCTCCAACGAAGTGGTCATGCAACATAGTCTTCCATGCAACAATAGGAGACATGAGTAGATGGACAAGTCCATAAAGTACTTGTTTGGTTAATAGATAAAGCATGAGCTGGATTAAAAGCCACACGGAGCCATTTCTGGCATTTAGTTGCAAAAAATGCTAGAGGTATTATGCATCCTTTAGATTACCGATCCCATGAGACTTTCCTTGCGGAAGCAATTTTGCTTCAGAGAAAGCAATTTTCCTTGCGTTATGTAATAATTGTTAGAAAGTCTCATAAAACAACACCATTGCAAACCTAAAGTTGAGGAACGAAAATTTAACTACCAAAGCACGAAAAGTCACTGGATTTTCAAATATGACCGGAAAGCTTATGAAAATAGTGTTGTGCCAGTGGACGTGTTAATTTGCGAGTAGTAGAGAAGTGGCACATTAATGGTGTTAATGAGTGCAAGCGTAAGGAACAAAGTGGGTGATAATGTAAGGATGAGAATTACACTTTTGAGTCCTCTAAATAGTCTCGTAATCTAGGTATTTTCAGTGAGTTAACCATGTTGGACAATGAATGAAATTTATGAGTGAAACATGAGTCAATGAAAGAGTTCCAAGTTTTCTCCTCCAATTGTTTTCCAATAACATAAGCAAAACAGAACAATACCTTCCCCAACCATCCCAACGGGGTTGATATGTCTCTCTTATGGGTGCATTTGGGAATGAACAAGAAAAGCAAGAAGCTCCTTTTCCACCGGTGGTGAGGTACTGATTTGCATAAGTTAAGTCTCCAACCATTAAAATCATTGAAGGATCATTTTCTATGAGATGATCAATGGTGGTTGTAGAGTTACTCGTGAGACCCAAGTCTCCAATAACTGCAATTCGACTAGGATACCTATTGGGTCCAGGCAATGGTAAGGAATCAAAGGCTTGCTCTTCACTCATAGCTGGAAGAGCACTATCACCACACTTGTAGTAATATTTTGTTCCAGGTTCAAGACCTACGATAAAAACCATATCCCCATACACTTAGTCCAGAAGAAACAGGACAAAGCACTCAGACGCAGAAAAGAAAAAACATAATCTGTGTGATATTAGCCGACAAAATGAGACTCCAGCTGATGTAAAGTAATTTTTAGGAAGAAAAAACACAACTTGTGAGATACCATCAGGATTTTCTTTTCATTTGGAGTGATATCACAAAGTTATTCTGTGTCTAAGTAAATCAATGCAATTAAACATTGTAATATCCAGCAAGCTCAGCAGGAATAGGTGAAGAAACAAAACAAATGATCCAAATACGAACTTCACTGCTAAGAATGGCAAGGTAATGTTATATGAGGGGCATCCAAACTCAAATTTCTTTCTGAAGAAATGTGGAACATTTTCACGGAAATTATTAGCATAAGTGGCACAGGTGGAAACCAATATCCAGACAATACATACAGCAGGACGAAGTTTTCTAATCAACTAACCAAATCCATTTTTTCATTCAAGCGCCATATAATCTAACTCTTTTGTGGAGTATTCACTAATGAGTGGCTTCATTTCCTTTGTTCGGTATCTGGTATAGCTTGCTTCCGAGATGGAATGACATGTGCTTAGCTCTTAAAGAGATTCCGGTCAGGTTGAATGAATAAGATAAGGTTTCAACTATTCAAAGGTTAACACCAAAATCTACCTATAATATAAACAAATTTGGACTATATGTGAACCAAAAAAACAAACAACAATATGGAAGATTCCGGCTATTGACAGAGAAGGTTTATACGAGTGAACTACCAGAAGTGATCTAATGATCATGACCTGCATTGCCCTTCCTAGCCCTTTCTACACTGTGTGTTTACATCAATCAAGGGAAGGAAAAAAAATTGATTACTTTTTTTTTGCCTTCATTAGAATTAAAAGAAGCATAACAGTTATCATAATTACATTAAATAGTCCCAAGAAGCATAGACACGTCTACTGGCTTCACGTATCCATATCTGACACGTGTGGGGACAGACACGACACGACACTCTCCGGACACGAGTCGCAAAGCCTAAATACATGTTAAAATTTTCTATTACTATGGTTTACTCAGACATGTAGATACTCAAGGACATGTTTGGACAATCCTGGGCCATCGTAAGTAAGGACACATTAGAAGGTTAAAATGTGTCCAAAGCCAAAATCTCCATAGATGTTTAGTTCAAGGCCTCAAGATTGAGGTTTTCTTTTTAACAGATACGTCCAAAATGCCCAAATCACGATATTTGATATCTGCACTTGGTGAAGAAGTTATAAGTGACCACTGCATTATATTTTCAAAGCGTAGTGACTATTTGTGGGTTTGATCTTAATTTTGTATGAACAATTTTTTAATCAAGAATGTAAATTCATAAGATACATCTCTAATACAAAGATATACTGTATACATTATTTGACGTGTCCACCATGTGTCCATGTCCTAACTGTTATAAATAAGGGGTGTCTGCAGGACCGTGTACGGTGTCCCTAAAATCACTCTGAAATGGAGAAGTGTTGAATAGGTTGTTTACCATCAATCTTCACATGATGAATGATGCCAGATGTATAATTCTGAAGACCTTCAAATGGGTACAATTGACTGTAAACCATTGAAACACCCGTCTTCTTCATCGAATACTTCCCACTTTCTTTCCCATACCAGACCTCACTCGCAACCGTCGACGGATCAAGGGGAATCACATTAAGACCAATCTGAGAATCCCCTGAAAAAAACCAAACCCAATTCAGCAAAACATCTTCATTCAATCAATTAATCAAACACAGAACACAGTACATAAAACCAAAAACTAAATAAGACAGGTAGTACCAGTAACCCAAGAAACCCACATTGAAGTAGGCGAAGATAATGCAAGAGCAATCTGTTCTGGAAACATTGAAGTCACATTCCTTTTCAAGCGAGGATCATCCATTGGTAAGTCGTCACTGCCTCGACGCAATGAAGGGTCGAAACTCCGAGTCACTGGCTTAAAAGGGCCTTCTAACGTTGTGGGTATAGATTGTGAAATCACCACTTGTATTGTGAGAAGGAAAATGAAAAAAGCTATACATGATTTACAAGACTCCATGAGGTATTTTTTTCCTTTTGTTCTTGGGGAAAATGGTAGCAAGATTCATGGAAAAATATGACTAGTTTTGATCATTGGGGCATCTGTGAATGCTTAACAAAGGGTTGGTTCTTGGGGGTTTGATGCTTTCATTTGTCGGATGTGCAGATAATTCAGTTTTCGGTACCTTTAAGGTTCAGCAAAAGAGGCGAGAGAATATTCTTATCAACAATGATAGAAAAAACCAAAGCAATTTTTTCAAATGTTGCCCACTTGAATATTCTTATCAACAATGATAGAAAAAACCAAAGCAATTTTTTCAAATGTTGCCCACTTGAGAGGAGTCCAACAATGATATATGGACAACAAAAATCTCCAACATATGGCTCCAATATAATCACATGGAGTGTGAAGTTCATACACATTCAGTGTGAAGTATGTGTGGGCTCAAGATACCATGTGAGAGTGTTGGAGTCATATGGGAACTGATTGTAGTACATTTATCATTTTGTATTTTTATTGATACTTTATTTTTTGGTTTTTTTTAATCGGATTCTTGATGCTTTGTCTGTTTTTTTATTTTTTTATTTAAAGGCATGATGCTTTGGTTTTTTTTTATTTTATCAGCAAAAAGAGTGGGAGGGGTGGGAGGAGGCAGCCAGTGTAGCAACTCCCCTAAGAATGCTAGGCGAGAGCAATAAAAGAGGGTGAACAAAACCCTCCCTCCTATTGGTTGAAATGTGTGGGTTCCATTACAAAGTGATATCATGCTTACCAAAACAATGTATTGCAAAGGTAAGTATGACATTACTTTATAGTGTGATCCACACAAATTCAACTAATAAGAGAAAGGATTTTGACAAAATTGCACTCATGCGATGCGAGGCACCACCAGGCTACCACCATCGGTGCTTGCTTTGTTTGTTGGATCGGATCAAACTAAACATTAAAGGTGATGACCAAATTTTTAGCCATTAATTTTACGCTCGACTTTGATAATGACCGAATATACAACAATCTTTTGTAATAGTAATTTTTTGTACTCAAATTTACTACTGTAATTTGTATTTGGTTTCTAATTTCATAAAGGGTAAATACATATTATCTCATCACTTCATTAAAAATCGTGTGAAATTTAATACTACTACTAACTTCATCACTTCACTAAAATATTGTGTGAAATTTAATAAGTACTACTCCCTTCATCCCTATTATAGTGTGTACATTTTCATTTTGGGTTGTCCCTTATGTTTTGAAAAGTTAGTAGGTACATTTCCTATTTTGCCCGTAAAAGTAGATTCATTTTTTAAAATGTTAGTGGGTATTAGTATTATACTATTGATAATGGTAAGTAATGGAAAATAGATATAAAAGTTGTAAAAGTTGAGAAAAATAGTTGGAATTTTCAAGTAACACACTTAAAAAGAGACGGAGAGAGTACTTGTTTTGAAAGACATTCCACAAAACATGAGAACACATAATGGTATTTCTCCTTGTTTGGGATTTGATACAGATACCAGGTTTTGTTCGTATATTTGTTTTTTTTCAGAAACTTTCAAGTTGTTTTTGTTTGAAAAATTCAAGTTTTGTTTGTTATATACGGCTAATTTAGGTAGACTAAAAAGAGGGAAGTTAGCCCTATACAATATGGGCCTTGTTATGTGGGATTATTTGAAGGCAAACAAAGTAGGTGAATTGATTTTTTTCCACCATTTATCATAGTGAGAAAATAAATTTTGAAAGCGCAAAACTTTACGATTTCGAGATCAAAAACATTATTGCATTGTGTTTACACCAGAAACATGCATAAATTCATGAATTAACACGCTTCCGAGTACATAATTGCATATGAGAATATCCAAATTGAGGATGTCTTGAATCTTGTAACCATAACTGCATTATCTGAAGAGAGAACGACAATGAGATTTAAAAATATTTTTTATATACATATATATATTTTTTTTTGCATACGAAAAAGTGAGATTTAAGGAGATCAATACTCGTGGAAAAAGCACAAATTGTGCAAGCAATAAAAAGGCTGAGACATTGTGTGCCAAATTCAAAATATTAAGGGAAATGATTTTCACACAGCCCTTTTATCCCAAACACTCTCTCTTTGTCTTTATTCACCTTAAAATTACCAATTTGCCCTTACCTCATGAGGCACTTTTTTTCCATATAGAGGGCAATTTGGTACTTTCAAGTGAATAAAGAAAAAAAAAAGTGTGTTTGGAGAAAAAAGGGGTATGAAAATCATTTCCCAATATGAAAAGGAGGGAGGGATTATTTAGATGACCAAAGTTCAAGCGGGAGAAAACAGGTGCCAAGACCACAAGCAGTTGGAGAAAACGGTTGTAACAATTACCAAATAATCAAAATGTACGAGAAAAAACAAGTTCAGCACATTTTTTCATGTAATACGGAACAAAAACAAGACGACATCAACAAAAGCTACACAAAAATGCAAATCGACTCCAAAAATTCAGACAGCTCTTTTATGTTTCAGCAACCTGCATTCAAATTACTGTCACTTAGTTGCTTAAGAATAAAATCAGAAATACAAAGCACTACTCTTCTTTATAGGGAAGAAAAACTAAAAGGCCACATAACGTTTCTGAAACCAAGAGTGCTCATCTCCAGATTTTCATTGACTGAAAATCCAGCGTCTTCCAATCAAGCATTCTCCTCCCACTCGAACATTACCTAACCCATAATCCAAAGTGTCATAAAAAAAAAAAAACACCAAAACAATTTTCTCAAACGTTGCCCACTTGGGAAGTGAAGTCTGCACCTATGCAATTCTTCCTCATAAACACTAAAATGGAAAGGGAAAACTACACAGGTTTTGGTTTTTTTAACACGAATACCAAAACGCAGTCGTGGACAGGGAAAACAAAATTTGTTTTGGGTCTTTGACTGTGTTTATGAGAAAGAATAGCATAGGTGCAGACTCCTCAAGTGGGCAACATTTGAAAAAACTGCTTTGGTTTTTTCTAATGCTCTTGATTGTGGGTGAGGTAATTATGAAAAGTAAAGAATCAAGGAAGAAGATGATCAATTGAATCTCAAAACAGAACTCTGAAAATCATGTTTGTTTTTCTCTCTACATTTCTTTTCTGTTGTCTTCGTTGCTTACAAAGTAAGCTGAGGCCAGCCAGCTATATATGAGCAACAACTGCCATATAGCTAGTCAGCAAAACCCCCATTTAGCTAACTGCTAAAACTAGCTAAACATCTCTAGCTAAACATATTATAGCTAGCTATCAAAATACAACTGGAAATGACAAATGGAAATACAATGAAAATGAGTTCTAGTGGCTCTGACTTACAGTAATGCCCGAGTGAGAGGGATGTACAATCGAAAGACGCTGGAGATGACCATTGTTTGTTTAAGTCACATGATGTGGCCTTTGGGTTTCCTTACACAGCCACAGCCATAAGCATAGTGTTGGCAGTATTTCAAAAAATCTTAATATGCAGTCGAAACAAGTTCTATTTTTGAATTGTATTCATAAACCACTAGCATACTTTTTATGGCTTAGTGCAGAATTATCTGTCGCATGGAATTTCATATTCATAAAGCCTGTCCTATATTCTAAAGACACAGGATAATTAATTAGAAGGTCCTACAAGATCATGCACACCAAGGTATTCACTTGTGTGATTATTGCAATGGTTTTGTGGATCCTGAAAATGCTTACCATCAAGTGCCACTTGGTTTGTTTTTATCGGAGCAAGGATTTAAATATCGGTCGATACGCGACGTATCGGTCGATACGCGACGTATCAGCCGATACGTACTGGTTTTTCAAGGGGCCAATACCGATATTGATCGATATATGGACCGATATAGGCCGATATTTGGCCGTATCACCGATACAGCTACGTATCCCAATACCGAGATTTAAAACCTTGTATCGGAGTGATTATTCCTGGTAGTGGGAGGAACAGCTTGTATACCATGGTGTGGGTTGCCATGCAGCCACCAGCCAAAGGTTCACGCTAGCTGCGGTCTAATATGACTTAGGCCTTTCTTTTTAACCAACCATGACCACCTGATAAAAATCCAAAAAGTAATAGTAACACTAAGAATAATTATTGTTTATTAAAATTCTACTTTTAGATTTGTATGAAAAGGTACGGCAAGTTACTACCAGTATTGGGTGTCTCGAATATGTATATCGGGTACGGACCTAATCTTTGATATTAAATACTCAAAGTGGTTGTCCTTACGCTCCAACCCACAACCTAGATGTTTGAGTCAGTCTTTTACTTGTACTATTGCAAGAAAGAATGAAAGGGATAAATCAGTGAAATGAACATTGATATTCTCCCCCATAGGTGTGTGGGGGCAAATGACGAAAACATGGCAAGGAGGACAAAAAATGACGATTTTATGGTCATGGTTTCTGAAATGACCAATACATGACACGGAAAAAAATAATTCCACATACATGGCATTTTATCATTGCCCTGCCCAAAATATCCCTAAGTGTATTTTTTTTCCCCAAATCATGCAAAACCCTACGTGCAATGATTTTGAGATAAGGTGCAATGTTGGTTCATACAAGGTGCAAATCTAATTCAGTTACGGTGCAATGTTTCCAAGGTCTGTCCAAATACTGTAGTTTGATTTTATCAAAAAAATGGCAAGACAAGTTGACCTAACCTAAGTATAATGAGTTTGAGCTAATCGAGAGGGAAAAAAAGAGAGCAGTCTTTTCATTTTTCGAAAGAAGAAATATGATTTAGACATCACAAAGCGAACCCAGTTGTATTCCCTTGAGTGCAATGTAGTTCCATACATGGTGTAATTTTGTTTCAGCCGAAGTGCAAGAGTTTTTCATTTATAGTGCAATGTTATTGCATGCACGGTGCAGTTGTGAGATTGTCCGTCCAAAAAGATTTGATTTGATCTCACACTAGCAAGGCAAGTTAGATTAACGTGGGTGCAATTGTTTTATTGCAAGGTGCAATGGTTTTCATTTACAGTGCAATGTTGTCGTAGGCACGGTGCAATTTTGAGATTGTCCGTCCAAAAAGATTTGATTTGATCTCAATCTGGCAAGGGAAGTTGGATTAACATGAGTGCAATTCTTTTATTGCAAATTGTAAGGATTTTCATTTACAGTGCAATGTTGTTGCATGCACAGTGCAACTCTGGAGCTAATATTTCCAGGAACAATGGGAAAGGGGTGTGTGTTAGGGCTTCAAAAATCAGAAGGGTATTTTGGACCTGTAGTTTGTTGGTACCATATATGTGGAATTATTTTTTTCCTTGTCATATTTTTGGCCATTTCAAAAAAACCATGCATGAAATCGGAATTAATACTTTTAAAAACCATATTTTGGTCATTTCCCCTATGTGTTTATTAGTCTCTTTTGAGATTTTCAACTTTTTTAGAGGACATCGGGATTGTTTTGTATAATTCTTGTCTTTTCAATTTTACTCTTCAATCATGATTGATTTGTTAATTAAATTTTTGAAAACAAGGGTAAGAGAGTAAAATTGACACAATTTACATATTGACTTTCAAACATGCACAAAATTAAAGAGATGAAAAAAAAGTACGTTTGTAGACCAACAAATACGGACGGAGAGAGTATTAATTAGAGGGAAAGTATTTATAACCAGTACTATTGATATAGTCCCTCTGTTCCTAAAAGAATGACCTCTTTATTTGACGTGTAATTTTCAACTGATTATATCATTTGTTCTATACTATTTTTCATGATTTCGAAAATTTTGAATTATAGAACTAATCGAGAACTTTCAAATTAGATCCATATTATACATTTTTTTAGATCCATATTAAAATATATATGAGCAGTTGAAAATTGCACGTAAAACAAAAAAATTATTCTTTAAGAACGGAGGGAGTATTAATTAGAGGGAATTAAGTATATTTCACCAGTACTATGATAGTCAACCTATGCCGGTATGCCCCCAACATGATGAAAATGTATTATTCCTCCTGCATCAAAAGAGTAGTGGAAATTAGTGTTGGAGGAATTTGGGGTACTCGTAGTGACCCAAATCATTACATTCCTGTAGTGACCTTAATTGTAAGTCCTCTATAATTTGTATTAGGGATTGAAACCGTATAATTTGTTGGGTACATTGAGTAGATCATTCATGTAAAAAATCAAATTAATTGGATATTGGTAGCCATATGTTCGGGTACCATTTATATGGATGACCAATATCATTTGGATAATACACTTTAAGACAAATTTGCCTCAATTGTGTGTCTACCCATCTCTGATAATCATAATTTTTTGTACCCATAATGTGCTCAACATTCATGAAAAAGTGAACGGTTCCGATCTCAAATGTATTTCAAAGGGCCCACAATTGGGGTCACTACGGAGATCTAGTAACTTGGCTCACTACGGGAACCCCATGTCCGTGCTACTGCTGAAGCCAGACTCTTCTGGGGGAACCGAAAATCTTGTGCATACTAAGATTTACAAACGATTAAAGCGTGGCTTGGGGCTCAATCTCATGGTTGCCTTCTGAACGGCATTAGAACTCTAAGATGAGGGGTTCCATTAACCTGGACCTGCAATTTAATTATCACAATCAAAGAATAAATTCAATTCCACAAATTTACTGCACAAATAGATCCAAAATTTCAACTTTTCTGCCTATGCCACACTTTTGAGTGACATGATTTAACCAAACTATAAACAAAATTCATAGTCATCAATGCAAGCAGGAGATACGAGTAGATGGACAAGAAAATAAAGGGCATGTTTGGTTCATGATTAAAGTAAATATAATCCTTTGCGATTGGAATTTCTGGTAGAATAATATATAATTCATATTTGTGTTCAAATCCAAGAAATAAATTTAAATAGATGGAGAAAGGAATAGAAAAGTTTGTGGAATGGCCGAGGCACGCGAAAACAGTACTTTTTCTTACAAACGATATTCCCGTCGTGCACTGGGTTGAATGGTAAAACTTCTCAAGACAGAGTGATCTCGAAGCTTCCTTTTGTGCAGCGAAGTGAAACTCACGAATCGAGAGTTTTTTTTTTTTTCTGTGTGTTGTACTCTCTCTAGTTTCTAGTTTCGGGCAGGGGCGGATCCAAGGGGGGTCAGCGGGGGCACCGCTCAAAACTCAAAAAAAAAAAAATCATATTATATATTTCGCATAATTATATAATATAACGCAATATTTAGTATACACACTTATATATATCTCGAATATAAAAATGTAGGATTAATTCTGTGCTCATTTTCTATTCTTTTTTCTAATAAATGTATGCATTAATATTATAGTCCATAATAAATGTCTTAATTTAGCAAGATCGTTCACTACAAATAAATTGCATAATTATAATTAATAAGGTCCCATTAGATTGGATTTCTGGATCCGCCACTGGTTTCGGGCCAGTAGCTAGGTTTACTAATATATAAAGATTACATGCGTTTTAGGTGATGGGTAACAACTTACCTAATAATGTGGAGGAATTGGTTATGACCATTTCCATCTTCTAACGTAAACCTTACGACTTAAGTGGATAATACTCTGTAGCTATAAGCTATTATCACGTGCATTTGCACTGCTGCTGCCGCATATGAATTTCTCAACAAGGAGCCCAATGATGTAAAAGGGTGGAAATGGTTTTGGAAGTTGCACCTACCTCAAAAATTGAAAACTTTTATTTGGCTTATTTTACACCACAAACTTCCCACCAATTTACTTCGTGCTCATAGAGGAATTACCACTTCGGATATTTGCCCACGATGCAATATATCCCCTGAGAGTATTGACCATCTTTTCAAGGAATGTCCCAAAGCCAGGGTGATTTGGGATAAAATTCCTTCGGGGCGTATAATGAGAGATAGACCTGCACCCTCCACCTCGGAATGGATCTCTTCAAATTTGAGGAAAAAGAAACTTTTAAAAATAGGAATAGATGTACCTTGGTGCTCCTTGTTTTGCATAACTATTTGGCAAATTTGGAAGGACCGGAATCGGAAAAGCTTTGATAACATCGATTCCATTCCGCAAGTGAGCACCAAAGTAATCTATGACTATGCTGCCGAGATAGTGGAGGCGTTCAAATCCCCTCTCATTATAGGTCCTGCTATACATCGTGCTAATTTGTGGCTGGCCCCTTTGACAGGAAATTTGAAGCTAAACACTGATGTAAGCTGGTATGAAAGTACTAGGAAAGCTGGATTTGGTGGTCTTTTTAGAAATGATCAAGGTGAATGGCAGATAAGCTATTACGGCAAAATGGTGGCAAGGTCAAGCTTGGAGACGGAAATATGGAGTATTTATCGAGGCCTAACAATAATTTTGGAGAAGGGCCTCACTAAAGTCCACATAGAGTCTGACTCCCAAACGGCAGTCCTCCTCTTTAATGATGGAGCTGGGCCCAATCATCCTCAAAGCAATATTCTTAATGACGGGAATTACATCCTAAGAAGGACAGAAAGCACTCTATCTCATGTTTACCGCAATGCCAATCAATGTGCAGACTTCTTGGCTGGAATGGGAGCGGAACAAGAAGAGGAATTGGTGGTAACTGAGGTGCCACCCCTTGCAATACGGGAATTCATGATAAGGGATGCTCTGCACATCCGCCAAATTCTCGACTAAGCTAGCAATCTAGCTGTTTCTCTCTTTGTTGTTTTATTTAGTTAAACTCATCGTTTTGTATTCCTGATGTGGACTATGGTTCCTGCCTAAGCTTCTATAATATTTCCGATTAACCAAAAAAAAAAAAACACCATAAGATAAATTAGGATAATTAAATAAAGAGCATAAAATTTTAAATTAGAAACAAAACCCAATATATTCACCAAACCTGTGATTCTAGTGATGGAGTCTGGATTTTGGTCCGAGGAGATCGACTTAATAGATATTTTTTTAATACAAGTATATACTTATAAACTTAAAAAAAAAAAAAAACAGTGCCAAATTGTGGGTGAAAGTTAACACGGGCCTGATCAAAGCACATGAAGAACACAGTTCATCGTACCATGTAGGCAGTAGGAATTTGGTGGCTTGCCAATTTTGGCCTTCTTTTTCCAATTTTGGCTTCATTTTCCCCTTAACAATTTTGGTCTCTTTTTTTTTTCCTCCCCCCCCCCCTTTATTTTTTTTTAATTTTTTTTTTGAAAAGGCATCAATCCATTCATATTAAAACGCCGGAAGGCAATACATATTTCATCAGAAAATACAGGGAAGAGCCAACACTATCAAATCGTAGACAAAAGGTACCTACTGCAAATGCAGGCCCGACGAAACGAAGGTACTTAAGAACCCATCGCGGACAAGACAGTGAAGAGTCTAACAGGACTCCCAGTTCAAACCCTAAAACCTAAGCACAGGAGAAATCTGGAGCCCGCAACAACACCCAAAATGTCACACCGGCTAAATGTGGCCTGATATATTAACACGCAACCACAAACACAGAATGTCACTCCGATGGCGAACCCTCGCTGACACGCAGGGTTCTGGCCTAAAGGAAATCACGACGGCAACACATTGCTGACTTCCTCGCGGCCACGGTGGGCAAGAAGCCGCCTGAGCAAACAACCACAAATCCGAACACAACTGCAACGCAGCCGCCGCCGGCACGACAACCGGCGACTGGGATCTACCCCTGCTGATCCAAGCAGAAAACAGACTATACAAGCAAAAAAACAAAAAAGAAAGAAGACAACTCAACAAAACCAACCAAATTGAGTCAACCCAATATACCTACTGCTGAGTAGACACCGAGTCAACTAAGTTACATCAGGTTTGAGCCGAGTCGCATCTCTGGGTCCAAGATTCAAGCACCCTCTCTTTGTTATGCTTTCATATAGTATAGATGATTGTGCTGGTCTCACTTTAGGAGCCTACACAAATATTCCAAGCCGTCTAACAATTTTAAGATAATAATTTGGGTGGTATTGTAAAAAAATTGTTTGAATTATAGATAATTGCAAACAATCGATCTAATATTCAAATCTCTCATATAGAATTTAAGATCCTAAATGAATTTTCTATAAAAAAAAAATTAAATGACTATGTAATTGTTATTTCTGTGATCTGAATCAATCTCAAATATTAAAGGCTTACACCGAACTAGTGGCAAAAACTCAATTCGTATGCAAAGCCACGAACACGACACCATGCGTAACATGAGTACCAACTGTAACCCAGAATTAATCCACATTGAATCGAAGTAGGTGAAGATCATATTGTGCAAGAGGCAATCTGTTATGGAAACATTGAAGTCACATTCCTTTTCAAGCGAGGATAATCCATTGATAAGTCATCACTCCCTCGACGCAATGAAGGTTAATAATTGATCGAATCAATAAAAAAACTTTGGTGATAATTTATATGTTCGAATAAACTAATTATTCAATATAAAAAAAAATAGGGTAGTGATAATGCTAAAACTATTTTTGATTGTGTCAAAACTTCGATGCATAAAACGCATGTACATTGCACATAAGTACAAACATTTTATGCATTGGAGTTTTGGCACAATCAAAAATAGTTTTGGCATTAACATTTGCCAAAAAATAAAGGATAAATATTACAAAGAAAATTTATTAATCATGTCACTTTAAATAATTTAGTGTGTATTATTTTGAAAGGCGTGTGAAATTTAATATTAATCTCATCACTTTATTAAAAAGTTGTGTGCAATTTAATATTTTTTCACTAATAATTGCACTAGTCCTTCTATTGACAGCCTACTGGATTGACAATAAGACAAGAAGAAGACAAAAAAACAAACACACATTTAAACCTTTCATATACACATTTAAAACATTCCGATATATTTTGCACACATTTCAATACAAATTTTTTAAATATTAACGACAGCTCAGTGGATAGATTTTAAAACTTTCATTTGAAAATTTCAGGTTTTGCTGGTTCCGTATGGCTAATTTAGCCAGACCAGGGAGGGAAATTGGCCCCCTACAATATGGGCCTCCTTATGATGGATTAGATGAAGGCCAACCCAAGCAGGAAATTGGGTTTTTTCCAACTATTCGTCACAAAGAAAAAAGAAAACTGTTGGAGAAAGATGATCAAATTCAAGCGGAAGCGGTCGGAGAAAACGGTTGCAGAAGTTACCAAATAGTTGAAATGAACCCCACTATAGGAACCGATAGGAATTGTACCGATGGGATATAGACGTGCTGCGGGCCGATAGGAATTGTCACTGCCCGCCTGTAGCCCATCAGTACAAATCCTATCGGTTCCCTTAGGATTTTCCAATCGACATTGCAAAAGAAGAAAACAAGTTGCGTGCAACTTCTCTTGCATCTTTCATTCGCCTACTCTTAGGATGGGCTTTGATTTTGAATATTGGAGTTCAATGAACATCGATCATCAATCACCTTTTCTACTAAATTTTCATCTGACATTTGATACCCTCCTCACTTTGCATGGGATGCATCCTGACACCAAGATGATGGTGTTCTATAAAGTAACAATAGTGATATATATGAAATTATGTACGAATATGAATTAAGAGTAAGAGATAATCTAACCTGTAATTAGAGAGGCACGATATCGTTGTCCTAAAATTGTTATTGCCTCTCCACGCAAGGGTATCGACGAACAATCAATAACTCCATGATACAACCCAAATCACGGTCAAGCCTTCTCAATGTTTACGTCCACCAGAAGTAGTGTGCACCGCTATGATCAAAGTTGCCCGAAGATATATAGGAATATATATGAACCCAATAATCAGCAAGAGAAAAGGGAGAGATGAAGTTTGTATATCACTGAAGTAGTTTTAACTTTAGAAAATAGAGCCTATATATAGGCGTATGTTGTGCCTTTTCACAAGAGACACAATGCTAGTAATTTCTTAAAAAGACACTTATTTAAACGGTGACTCTTGAAATTAATAAATAATCCAATAAAATATTTAAAAGGAGTTTTAAAATTTAAATATTCCTACATATGACAAGTACAGGGATGGTATTTTGTAGCAACCTTTATGAAGAAACTTAGCATGTGTCGACAAAGAATTTCCCAACATACGCCTTCCAAACTCTGCATTTTTCAATCAACATCCTCATACTATTTAACAATAAATTCATCCCCCACTATTATGCAAAAATAAATGTAAAACTGCTCTTCCAAACTCTTCTTCAATTTTGCTAATGCAAAATGATCCTAGCAACACGGCATCAAGACGGAGGAAGGGCAGACCCATAAAGAATACTCCCCTCACACCGAAAGCCACCAACTGCTAGGAACCAAAAGGAAAAACAACTTGATGTTGTCAAGAAACCAACCAAAACCACCAACAAGAACTTAACACCACACATGATAGTGATTGCAAAGAACAATCGTGAATCTACTACTAAATTTACTTGTAATGTGCGGTATAAAAGGAATATTTGCTTTGTGCAACGAAATTCGTTTGCAATGGCTTGGCTTATTTTAATTTTTGCTTCTACGCTATTGCGAATTTTGTAAGTTCTTTATTTTGGATTAATTATTTGTCTTGACAAGAACAATCTAAAAACTAAATTATGAAAAAGGTAAAAATAAATTTGGCTATGTAGAAAAATTTAAAAATAAATAGTACTTTTAATTAATTTTGTTTTTTATATTATTTTTTTAAGTTTTTTTTTTGGGGCATTCGTCATTCCTAATTAATCTATTACATGGGAAGGGGGGAATGGGATCTGATCCTGGAATGCAGTGTGGGGCATCCAAAAGCTCTACCGGAGCTAGCCACCACTTGCATATTTTTTTAAGTTTGATCTATATTTTTATTTTATTCTTACTCATTTCTCTTGTCAAGACGAATTTGAAAAATCAAATATTTTAGTCATCTAATTTAAAATAATTCGCGGACAATTAATATAAATAACGAAAGAATAGTCCAAAATTCCATGAAAGCGGTATCAAAACCATCAACCATCATACATTTTGTAATAGAGAATCAGGGTTGTTTTGGCCTGATAATTCCAAAAGATTACTTTTCTACTCTGAGCTAATGTTTTTGCCTTTGTAACTTTTGCGCCAATTTACAAATAACTCACAGCCAATAAATATAAATCACAATAAAATTAAATAAAATTGCCCAAACTTCCACCTTATTGGTATCATTATCAACCAACATCGACACTATTCCATTGCTCGAAGCTGACATGAGAGGGGTGTCTTTTGAAAGATTTTAGTTTTCTGTTTTTACTTTTTGGTGTACCAAAAAAAATCAACCACCATCATAAATTTTGTAACAGAAATCAGGGGTGTTTTGGCCTAATAATCCAAAAGAATTATTTTTTCCTCTTTATCAAATTCTTTTTGTCGTTGTAACTTTTATGTCAATTTTTTTTTATAGATATTAGTTCACCTCATGCAGAGATGAATCTGAAAGGTAAAAAATTATTGAAAAGTTCACTTTAAAATAAAAATAATCCAAAACAAACAGATTTTTTGAATTATGTTTCTCTTTTTAAAAAAAACAAAATTTGTACATTATTTTTATCATCTAATTCCTCTCGTCAAAACGAACTTATAATCCCAAAAAAAATATCAAAACTAACAAAGGCGAAAAAAATTTGAATCAGACCCAAAAAAAACAATCCTTTTTTTTTTTTTTTTTTTGAGAAACATCCTTCTAAGTTGGCCAAAATGGCATTGGAACCTACTGGGAAAATTAAAAAAAAAATCCCAAATTTTGACATCAATCTCTCATTAACTTCTCAACTTCAATCAATTTCAATTACACTCCCAAACTATTACTTCGTTACTTAATTTACCCCACCGTCCAAATCATGCATCCTCAAATGCAATGTATATTTCGGGGGGGTTTCAAAATTTTCCCGAACCCATTGGATAAGATACCTACGTGCACGTGCGAGATACTTAAAAATGCAATGTGTAACGTGGTGGCAACTTATTGGATAAGCTTGAACCAACCATGCATGTTAGCACTGGACTAATTGTTGAAAAAACAACCAAGGGCACTTGCAGTTGCGTTGTGTGCTTTTTCCCTAGTATAATAATAATGTTGCATAAGTAACCAAGGGCTTGTAGCCTAGCGGTTATTTCCTAGTTCTTTCACAAGCAGGGCCGGTCCAGGCCCAAGGGCACTCCAAAAATAGCCAATTTTGGGGGCACTCAAACATTTTTTAAAAATGAGCTAGACTAGGACTCTTTTTTTACCCAAATAAAAAAAGACTCAATATTAGTTACAAAATGGCCTAAACTATTGTGGCACAATCTAAAAAAAGGCTCAATATTAGTTACAAAAGGGCTTAAACTATTGTGGCACAATCTAAAAAAAAGACCCAATATTAGTTACAAAAGGGCTTAAACTATTGTGCCTCAATCTATAAAAAAATGCTCAATATTATATTAGTCAAAGGGCCTAAACTTGATAAATATATATATTTTTTGAAATCTAGATCTTTATGATTTTATTCGTAACAAGTTACAAATTGGAACGATAGAGTCAAAGACACTCAAATTTTAGGGTTTTCTCGTATTGTGATTGTTGCTGAAAAAAAATTTAGGGCACATTTTTTCGATTAGGCCTAGGGCACTCAAAACGTTTGGGCCGGCCCTGTTCACAAGCAAGACAAGAGTTCGAGTCTCGATACAGGCGTTTGGGAGGATTTAGGGCTATATGGATAACTTCTAAACCCCCTCTGGACTAACTCATTAACTCCCCCACTAACCCTCCACGGATGTATATCGAATATCAAATGAAAAAAATGTTGCATAAGTGGTCACGTTGTGTGGACTAGCTGTGTACTCAAGGCAGCAATAATTTAGTGCTTCGGAAAGAGCAAGAATTTTGTTGAATTAAAATAATTTACAGCAAAAAAAAAAAAATAGATCTACTCAGAGATAAATAAATAAAAAAATAGAAGCCTCTGCAAAAGTAGCTCACTGTTAGAAACCACGCATCCTCCTTTGTGGGAGTGGTGTCTAAAAAATCTGGCCGCCGTCGCCGCCTCCATCGTAGCTGAAGAATCAGAACACAGAGAATTTAGTGCTCCGTCAAAATGACTGTGACTGGATTCATTAGTTGTTGCTACATGTTTTCCGGAATCATTTACTGCATTAGTCTTGCTGCTACTCTGTCCTTGCTACTGCTACTTCTATGGTTTTTCCGCTCGTCCTTTTTAATTTCTTGTATCTTTACACTTGATTAATAAAAATTCCTTTTGCCGTTCAAGAAAAAAAAATGTATTGTGAGCCACTATTTGGATCCCCGAATTCCCGTGGGGATCCCGTGCTCCATTTGGAGTGGGGATGGAGGATGAAAACGAAGCCCCGTTAGAGATCCGGGTGGGGATGGAGGTGAGGAAGGGGTTTGGAGATTGGGGATGGATATAGTACTATCCGCCCCGATCTGCCTCCATGCACATCCCTATACTTGACTCCTACTATTTCAAAGTGTGACGCAGTCCTAAAAATTCACCAAGTGTTCCCTTTCTTTTTTGTTAGGTGGGAACCATGGATTGAGAGGGAGGGAAAATGGGCCAGCTTAATTTGTGTGTCAATTAAGTTAATTAGACCCCACCTAAGTTAATAAGAAACCGTGAAGAAGGTGCAATATGTTAATGGTTGCATGTGAAGGCATTGTTTTCACAAACACATTTTTTTCTCAATTTCGTCCCCACATTTCAGCTGTTTTTTTTTTTTTGATGACGGAGGAACAACCCTACAGCCAGACCCTCTGGATCCGATTGCGCAATCCAAACCTCTGGGGGAACTAGCACAACAACACACTGCCACGGCCCCCCACTTAAATCAGGGTACTCACCCAGCGAGGAATCGAACCCCAGACCTTGAGGACTACCCCCAAGGCTTGACACTCGCCCTAACCGCTACTGGGGCAATTTAGCTGTTGGTTTTTCGTCCACATTGATAATTGTAGTGTTTTGGTTCATATTTTCGTTAGGAATGCCTCAAGTAAATGAGAAGATAATTTTGGGGTGGAGTGTCACCAGTAATTTTTATATTTTGAAAATGGTTGTTTTATAACTTCATTAAATTTTAGAGTGCTTGCATTAAAAAATGGAGCCCCAAAATCAGGTCCCTAAAAATAAGCTCTTTTTTTTCAGGGAAAGTATCTGTTATTTTTATAAACCTCAAGGGAGGTCAATGCAAAAGGTAAAAATTAATGTAAATTCATGTTTTTCGCCAACGGAAGCTACCCAACAAGACTTACTGGGGAGGTCAATGCAATTTTAGAAACCTAAGAGGAGGTTTCTGTCATTTTCATAAACCTCAAAGGAAGTAAATGAAATTTACTCTTTATTTTTTATTTTTGAAACAGTCAATTCATATCATGAACACCGTACGGAAAAGATAACATCACTGAATACAGGAATGAACCAAAACTTCCAAAATCTAAGACTAAGTTACTGAAAAAGCACACAGGTTTCCAAGCTCATAGACACATTTGCCAAAGCAGACCAACACTAGGTGCCGGCACAGAGTCCGTCCTCGATCCAATGGTAAAGAATCCCTAAGGGATACCCAGCTCAAACCATTAAGCATCTGTAAACACTCCACGCAGAGAGGTAAGGTGAGCACCCGTTTAGGGACTAGTCAGAACCACCTAAAATGGTAAATAACAAGCTAAAGACAAAAGAAAAAGCACTGAAAACACCGGTGACTCAACGGAAGTCAACCAGAAAAATAAAAACTCCGGTCACCACACATGTCGCCGGGAGAGCCGCCTTAGATCCGGTAGACTTATTTGCCCAAGGAAGATCCGAAACCACCCATGCTTCACCACGTACACTCAAATCAAGCCCATCCGGAGCGGTAGAGGAGGAGAGCAGCGGAGGGAGGGAGGTGGGCGAGGCGGAGGAGGGGCGGATCTGAAAGAGGGGAGCGTTTGGAGGGGAGATATAAGGCAGAGAGTGAAGGGGTGGCCGGATGGGGGGGGAGGGAGGCGGCAACCCCAATCAAACATAGACCCAATCTACTAGATCTATTGAAATTGAATTTCAAGTAATTCAAACCATGAATTTACATGTTCAAAGTTTCCACTCGATTTGGAATCGGGTAATCTCTCTTTTGAGAGCCTCTCCCCGATAGAGAGTATTTCCTAGGGTTTAGCCCTACAACTACAGCCGCCCACATCCGCCCCACTTCTACCACCCGCCGTTTGCCGCCCACCCCTATGGATGGGAGTATACATACATAAGAATAATTGATTTTTATGTTTCTCGGAATTTCAGTTGTTGGATGGTTTAACGATAATTGATTTTTATTATTATCACAAGTATAATTTTGTGGTACTCCCTCAGTGACAAAACTCAGTATCTATCTCAGTCCAATAAAAGGTGTGCTAGAAACCAAATTCTAGTGCAACCTGCTAAGTTTATTAAAAACCCCAAACCCAGTGGGATACCCTAAGTTTATTCATTATTCAATACTTAACAATTGGTTATTCACAGATGTTTTTGGCCCATTGTTTATTGTCAGATCGATTCACACAATTAAAATTGTGTTCTTATATAATGATTAGTTGAATTTTATATTGTTTTAGTTTTCTCGTATTGTGATTATTGCTATCAAAATTGTTTAAGTGCTCACTATTATGGGCATAATTTTTAGATTAGGAATTGGACACTAAAAACTATTGGGTCAGCTTTGACTAGACGAGCCAAGCTTGAACACAATAAAGCTCAATTTTGCTAACATCGTAAGTATGTATGTGGGACTATACATACATGTGTATGTCGTTAATGACATCGATGGGTGGGTGCCCAATGGTTTCATATGGCACATGGTGTACACATGGTCGGTCTGATGTTTTCAAAGCCCACATTACAAACCAGTGGCTTCAATGAATCGTATGGGATTAGATCCAACCCAAACTTACGTGTCAAACTCTATTAGCCAATAGACTGTGACTTTTGGTGCAATTTCTAGGAAGTATGGAGATGGCATGAATTGGACGGTTCAAAATTAAATTTTCATGTGCATCATATGTTTGGTGGGAGGCATATGGCCCTATGAGGTTCGAGTGATCACTAAGGTCCCTTTCTTTTAAGTTCATCGAATGAAAAGGAAGCAAAGTACATTTTTGGATAAAACTGTTTTTCTATAACTCAAGATTCGGATTAGCTGACGAACACCTTTGTTCTCGTACCTTTTATGTTGAACTTCGATGTGTGTGAATAATACACCAATACAAATGTTTTTCAAGACATTTTGTTGTACGAGTTTGGAGTGATCATAAGTGTCATCTGGTTCTACTAATATGAATGCAACCTCTATAGGCTCCATAAGTGCTATCTTTCTACACATTTGTACAAGCTAGTAGTTTGGAGTGGACGCAGAGTTCTAGTTCAAGCGGTCGCGAGTGAGCATTTAGGTGTCAGTGTGTGAGGTCTCAAGTTCAAGTTGATGGAGTGACGTTGGCCTGCCGCAATAATTTAACTCTACTAAGTCTACTACCATCCTATCGTCTGGTAAGAAAAATAAAAGTACTCCATTTTGGAGTGATCATTAATGCTATACGGGGTAAATAAGATATGTTTGTACAAAAATTTCTCACACATTTTGTTGTACGAGTTTGGAGGGACCATAAGCACTGTCTGGTTCGAGTAAAATGAATGCAACCTATCTGACCTCATTAAACTAAATGAGAAATATTATGTAGTACTGACTTGGTCTTTTGATTTGTATGACTTGGTCCTTACACTTTAGTGACGTGGTCCTAGGCAATTGTGGTTGTTAGTGTTCGTAATATTATTGAATGGCTTATTAGTTGGGCTTAATGTGATGGTTGGTTTATGGCTCATTTGATGTAATTTGAATATTTGTATTTATCTACAGCCAATAATTAAAAGAAGAGAACTTTATATATGATGAATTTCATTTAGCCCCCCTAAAGTACGTTTCTTTTCCAATGTAGCACCAGAAATTAAAAAAGTTTCTCACGTTAGTTCATGTTTCCCATGCGCCCCCATAGAGAACGATGGTTAATAAAGTGACAGTGGTTTCTTTTCGTCAGTTATCCGTTTTCGCTAAAAGTGGTAAAAATAGTTGATATGTGAGAAGGATTCAAAATTCGTGTTTAGTATTTTTTAGAGAGATAGGAAACTCAAATGTACTATATATACGATGCGCCAATTCGGCCAATTAAGCTAAAATCCTTTACAATAACTGAAGTGAGATACTAGTAGATCCCTTTCCCTTCTTATTGGACAATCGAAATAAGAACCCTATACGCATTATTAACCTTTTTCCAATTTTCCAGGCTATGGCCTCCTTAGCTCAATATGAGTACATTTTTACATTTTTGCAGGCACGTACAGTTGTTTGCTCTGCCCTAATTTTACCATCTTGATTTAAGCTTTTGCAATGAAATGAAAATTCTCGTTTCTCAATAAAGCTTCTCCTCATCATGAGGTTTCTGACAAATGCACTCCGATCCGGACCTTTCAATTAATTATACCAGCCTTGCTTGAATTGAAATAAATTCGCTCAGTTAGATCCATTTCTTTAGTCTTTCGTTAGATTTGTAGATTTCAAGTCCGTGACCTAAAAAAGAAACTTTAAAACATACTACTTTGTTTAGCTCCCATTTTGCCCATAAATTTTGAAAATTCATACAAAAGAATCACTCCGTAAGACTTTTTGGGAATAAATTGGTTGGAGAATAGTTTGATTATGTAACAACCCAATTACACAACCACCACGAAAATAATACAAAATTAATCAATTAACCAATCACACTTCCTTCCATACTTACATAATATTCTGTATACATTTTTCTTTTGCTTGTCGATCGTCACCATTAAATAGGTAGACATCGTCATCGTTTAGAACATCCTCAAATCTCATGTCCATTGAATGCCATCTCACCGTTAATCAGTCGATCAAAATCTCCTTCGATCTACCCATCTTTCTCTATTCGACTTCTCTGATCTATATCTTACCCCACTTTCATTTTTATCTTCTTGATTTATATCAAACGTGAAGCCACCAAGTGGACTCTAGGTGGACAGGTGTCCACATATAAATCCTCCTATTTGTTTTGTCCACTACTGCACACATGCACAACACTTATCTATTTCATGCACACACCCTCGTCAGCTTCTTTTTCTTTTTATTTTCCTTTTCCATTTTATCAAAAATGCGGATATTACAGATTAGGTCAAATGTAAGCTACAACTCAATCAATTTACTCTCCAATTAAATTAGTCCCAAAATTTTGTAATAAGTTGAAAGATTAGGGGTTCAGTGTATTTATTAGAATCTCTGGGTAGGTTGGTGTATACATTACCCTAACGGCCCAATTGGAGGAGGTATTAGTTTTAGGGGTATTATATATAGAGGGGGTATAAGATAGTAGGGGAAATATATATAGAGGGCGACCCCATATTGATGTGATATTTATTGAGGGGGAATTGGCCTGATTTGGCAAAGAAACATAAACATGTTTTTTGGTTTTTTGGGGGGCCAATAAACTATGCTCCTTTGGCAAAAAAACAGGTGGTGGTTTTTTGGTGACACGTGTAATTATATGTGCCGTTGGTCTCTTTATAAAGAGTGGAATAAACCACTATTTGAAACCAAAGGAGTTTATGATTTATTGCTACATAAACCAAAAACCCAAAAAACATGTTTATGTTTCTTTGCCAAATTAGGGAAGTAGTACTTGGTTTGGATGATTTTGGGGTATAAGGATGTCAAAAACTGTCAAAAGATAAATTTGCCCTTATGCATGCCCATTTAACATTTTAAATGTTATTTACTTATAGTAAATACAAAACTTATTAATTTATTACACTTGTCAACAAATAAGCTATAATAACTAATTTTATTTAACTCTCAAATAATTTTACTAATTTATTTGAAACACAATTACAAAGGCTTAAAAAAGCACAACTTTGGTGCAAAAAAAAATAAAAAATTATACGCGGAAGTACTTTATTTTTTTATCCGAGATATTGCGAAGAACCGAACAAGCCAATAACGTAAAACACTAAAGTTTTTCTAATTTGTTTGTATCAAATTAAAGATCTCTATGAGTAATTTAATTTGGTGCAAAAAAATAAAAAATTTATGAGTGGAAGTATTTTATTTTTTGATCCGAAGGAAATTGCAAAGCCCAAAAAAAATGCCTACAATTACATCGGTTGCATTAATGCATAGTTGTAGCAATACCAGGGGTATTGGGTGGGGTATTAAAAGGGGTACAATAGTCATTTTTTCGGGGGTATTAGGGGGTCATAAATATGAATAATACCATTGCAGGGGTGATATTTAGTCTGAGTGATAAATAACACCCCTGCACTTAGTTTTGACAAACCATTCCATAGCCGTGGACCCGGGCATAAATAAGACCTTCCATACGGGATTCAATTCTAGTGGATTAACTATGAGGGGGATGAAATAGTAGGGGCAGTATTATATTTATGGAGGATTGGCCCACATTGATGTAATGTTTATGGAAACAAGATAAAAAAAAGTAGATGGTTAAAGATAAGGTACCAAAAAGGGGGGAATTAAGGCCCCGTTTGGATGGGATAAGAAAGCCAGATAATTTTTCACCCCCTCTAATCTGTGGACCCCACCTTATATCCCCTGTTTGGCAAACAAACCAGCCACCCGGATAATTTTTCACCCCCTCTACCGTTTCCCCCAGCAAGGGCCTTGTCCTGATAATTTTTGGGTACCCCTTGGGCTCCCCAAAAATTATTCGGGAGGAGAGGGTTGATTTTTGGACCATTACACCCCTCCTTATCCCCCTCCCCAACAAACTTTTGACAGAAAACGGCCGGATTTTATACCTGATACTTGCCGGAAAAGTGTTCAGAAATCGCACGGTGGCCTGAATCTAAATCTGAGATGGGTTTGATCTCACACTGGCCGGAAATCGCACAGAAATGGCCGGAAATCGCACAGCAATGGCCGGAAAATCGCAACCATCAACAGGTTTTCTCCGTTTTCGGGCTTCAAAGAGAGAGAGGAAGATCGGGTTTGGTGGCTGCCATGAGATGGGCTTGGTCGCTGCTCAAATCAAGAGAGAGGAAGATCGGAGTAGAGGGTTTAGTCGTTGCTCAAATCAAGAGAGAGGAAGATCGGAGCAAAGGATATGGTCGCTGCCATGGATGGCTGCCATGGGGTTGGCCTGTAAAACCCAGATTCTGTTTTTCCCCTTGGAATGAGACAATAAAGATAAAATGGTATAGTAGATACTGTTGAGTAGAGAAAATAAATATCAAAAGGTAATTTTTTTTGCTTGGTATAGAATAAAGATAAAATGGTAATTTTTTTGCTTGAAAATAAATATCAAGTAAAAAAAAATTAAATTGACATATAAAAAAAAGTTTTTTAAATAAAATTATTACAAAAAAAAATCAATGAAATAAATTAATATGACTTCAAATTCTCCAAAATTAATTATTTACATTAGGTTTTGCAATTACATAGTTAATTTCATACATAATAAAGTTTAACACTGTACAAGGGCAAAAAAGTCATTTGACAGCTTTTTTCATCTTTCACCCCCTCTTATTCATGAAACATCCAAACCCAGTCAAAAATTATCTCCCTGTTTAATCCTTCATCCAAACCATCTATTTTTTTATCCCCCTCTATAAACATCACATCAATGTGGCTCAACCCTCCCAAAATAATACACATCTTATCTTATCTCCCCTTTATAACTTATCCCCCTTCATTTTTAGCTCCATCCAATCGGGCCCTAAAGGTGGGTGGTTGATGGAAAAAATTGTTAAATGACTATTTTACCCTTGTACAGTCCCGAACTTGAATGAGCATTACATTGATTATATAATTGCATAACCCAATATATTTAATTATTTTTGGACACTTTGAAGCTATAATAATTTATTTAATTGGAAATTAAATATTTTAAAATATATGAAAATTTTCATTTTTTACAAATTTAATGCATTTGAATGGTCGGTTGGTATCCAATTTTCTTTGTTGAATGGATAGTATCCAATTTCTGTCCCAAAAATTAAATACGTTTGAATACTCAACCGAAAAAGAAAGACCAAGCCCATTATATAAAATACTTCCGTACAGAAGTCAAAAACATTTCGCATCAAATTAAAAATTTCTATTAGTAATTTAATTTGGTGCAAGAAAAACAAAAAAATTATGCGTTGAAATACTTTATTTTTTGATCCAAAGGATATTGCAAAGTCAACTCAACAAGCCAATAATGTAAAATATTTACGGATACAAATTTTCAAATCTTTTCTCCTCAAATTAAAGATCTCTAGTTTAATTTGGTGCAAAGAAATTAAAAATACACGGAAGTATTTTATTTTTTATCTGAAGTATATTACAAAGCCAATTAATAAAGGAATTTGAGGGTGTGTGTGGCAATAGCAGTAGTAGTAGCAGCCATGGCAGGCAAAGGAAGAGCACCATAAACAGAGAGAGAGAGAGAGATGCTGGCAAAAACCAAGGGTAACGTGGTCATTTCACTTATTTAAGAGTGGGGAAGAGGATTGCAAGGGGATTAAAAATTATGAAGGGGTCAAAATTATGGAGGGTGGGCTTTTCACTCCCAAACCCAACTAAAGGAGTGGGCCCAGGTATAATTTTTCCCATTCCAAATTTTTGGCTGGAGCCGAACGAGCTCTAAAATGCAAAATTCATATAATGTCAAAGTAGTGGTCACAAAAAATAGCTTAGCCATCTAATTTGGTGCTCCTTTGGGTAGTAAACTTTGATTTGCCAAATCTGTCACCTTATTCGTACCAATAAATTTGAATTGATAAATGATGAGACGGGTTTAATCAATAAAGTGAATTTGATATGTCAAAATAGCTTAGATATAATTAAAAAAAATATTACTAATTTTTAAGTTTTTGACACATTTACGTACTGAGAAGCCTCAAAGTGTATCCAACACAATTGGATGGATAATTAGTCCATAGTCTTAGACACCGCCACTTGGTGCTCCAACACTTTTATCCAACATGCATTATACGATCCCTCACCCCTATCGATGTCAACATAACCGAATTAATAAGAAAATGTTAGCAAATTGGATCCGTTACTCGATCTAAACAGGCCCGGTCGGATCATTCACTGCATGCTGTACACACATAATACCCAAAAGGAAAATAAAAACAGAAAAAGGCAGGATTAAAAATTAAAAAAAAAAGGCAGCATAAATCCAGCAAAAATTATGGTAACCAACATGCCCTACGAAATCTTGTTTTTTTCCTTTCCATATGCAAAAGAGGTAATTGAGTAAAAAGTGTATAAAAGCAAAATCTCATCACACACTCTCTCTCTCTCTCGCTCTTCTCTTTTGTTTTTGGTATGGCGGTTGGGGGTTTCTGGGCCACCTTGCACGCATCTCAACTAATTCTTTCTCTGTCTAGTCAAAGACGATCTTCCACATAGAAACTAAGAAATTTCCAATATAAGCTCTTGTGATTGTCTGACCCCTAGATATTGCCAAGTTTCGAACTTGAGTTTACAGCTCATCCATATTATCACTCGAGCTACCCCTCGAGTCCCTATCTCTCTATCCTTGCTTGTAGGTCAAGGTATGGAAATGATTGAGGGTTGAAAATCTTTTGGGGTACCCCACCTAAATCTTCCCCATCAATGAAAGAAGTAGTTAATCAGAGATGACAGTTAGTTAAAAGCAAAATAGAGGGAAATGCTTGTGGATTTCTCCCAAAGAAAATAGACAACTTCCTGATTAGTTAGTTCTCTAATCACCAACTAGGCAACTAAATGCATGCTTTGCCTACTTTAATTATCGTATAATGTGGGCCGGTCCAATCACATGTTCCAAAAGGCGCTGCTTCTGATGCAGTTAAAGGGGCAAGTCAACAGTTAATTCCATATTTGCTCACGCAATTAATGGTATTGATGTTGTATGTATATGGCCAACTTGTGCACACTTTGATAAATACCCGGGGACAATCACAATGTCCATTAGCGGGACCCCTATGTAAAACCAATGCAAAGTTCTGTATAAACTAGCACCAAAAGCACCTAAGAGGTTTCAAACACAAGACCTAGAGCAAATTTCTAAGTTTAGAAGTCTTGAACACTAGGGCAACCTGGCGGGGTTTAATTGATTGAAACTAATAAGTTTTTTCCACCTCAGGTAAAGCCCCATGGTTTCCACCACCCATTGTGGGCCCTGCCGTGAATTGATTTCAGTAATTTGAATCGTTCATCTTGTAGGACAGTCAAAGTATGTCGTATGTCCATGTAAAAAAATTAGGTTGATCAGATATCGAAAGATATAATTGACACTTTTAGCTATAAAGCTTATTGAAAGAAGCATGCCGTCCATTTTATGAATAAAAAATCTAGGGTGGATGACCTCCTGATCGATGCAGCCCTGTCTATCGCTAAAAAACCTAGCTAAAAAATGACTTTTCTGAAAAGTATCGATTTGTGAGATGAAAAGTTGCGGTAATTGTTCCTTGGATTTCTCCAAGTCCAACGGTGTATTCGTTGGCTTTTTTGTGTAGGACAAAGGTGTCCCAATATAAGCTCTTGTGATTGTCTGGCCCCTAGATATTGCCAAGTTTCGAACTTGAGTTTACAGCTCATCCATATAATCACTCAAGCTACCCCTCGAGTTCCTATCTCTCTATCCTTGCTTGTAGGTCAAGGTATGGAAATGATTGAGGGTTGAAAATCTTTTGGGTACCCCACCTAAATCTTCCCCATCAATGAAAGAAGTAGTTAGGGGTTGTTCTCCAATGGATTTTATGAAGATTTGATAAAATCATACCCTTAATTTTATCCATTCTGCAAAAGATTCCATAAAATCTCCCATTTTTACCATTCTGCAAAAGATTCCATAAAATCTCCCATTTTTAGGGTTGTTCTCCAATGGATTTTATGAAGATTTGATAAAATCATACCCTTAATTTTATCCATTCTGCAAAAGATTCCATAAAATCTCCCATTTTTACAAAAGATTCCATAAAATCTCTTATTTTTTATAACAACCCCTTAATCAGAGATGACAGTTAGTTAAAAGCAAAATAGAGGGAAATGCTTGTGGATTTCTCTAAAAAAAAAAAATACTCCCTCCATCCCAAATTGATAGTCCACTACGAAATTACGTATAATTTTTAAACTAAAAAATAATGTATCTACCGAAATAATTTTTGAATTTTTTTTGCACCGTATAAAAGTTCTCAATGAGATCTATTAAATAATATCCATAATGCATATTTTTTTAGGTTCACATTAAAAGATATAAGTCGTTAAAAATGACACGCAATCCCAAAATGTACTATCATTTTGGGACGGAGGGACAACTTCCTGATTAGTTAGTTCTCTAATCACCAACTAGGCAACTAAATGCATGCTTTGCCTACTTTAATTATCGTATAATGTGGGCCGGTCCAATCACATGTTCCAAATGGCGCTTCTTCTGATGCAGTTATAAAAGTTGTGGGGCAAGTCAACAGTTAAATGTAGTTCCTTAATTAGTTCATAACCAACATATAATGCCAGATTTACTCACGCAATCAATGGTAATTGATGTTGTATGTATGTGGACAATTTGTGCATACCTTGATAAATACCCGGGGACAATTATAATGTCCACTAGCGGGACTCCCATGTAAAATCAAAGCAAAGTTCTGTATAAACTAGTCGTACCTACGAGGTTTCGGACACAAGACGTAGAGCAAATCTTTAAGTTTTCAAGTCTTGACCAGTAGGGCAACCTGGTGGGGATTGAAATTAAATTCTTTCCACGTACCTTAGGTAAAACCCCATGGTTTCCACCACCCATTGTGGAGCCGTGAGTTGATTTCAGTAATTTGAATCGTTCATCTTGTAGGACCGTCAAAGTAGTATCTCCATGTAAAAAAATTAGATTGATTGGATATCGATAGATATATAAAAATTAAAACTTAACTAATAAAATAGGTAGTCATTGACACTTTTAACTATAAAGTTTATGGACAGAAGCAGACCGTCCATTATATGAATAAAAAATCTAGCATGGATGACCTCTTGATCGATGCACCCCTGTCTGTTGCTCAAAAATCTAGCTGAAAAATGATTTTTCCGAAAAGTATCAATTTGTGAGATGAAAAGTTGCGGTAAATATTGTTCCTTGGATTTTTCTAAGTCCAGCAGTGTGTTCGGATGGCTTTTTTTGTGTAGGACAAGGTTGTCTTTCGGCCCTTTTCTTTGGATAAAAACATGTAATTTTTCACCTTTATACTAAAAATAGGAGGTCCAGCGGCTCAAATGGGTCCAACGGTCAAGGTGGTTAGAGTCCAGCGGTTCAAGGTGGTCACGCGGTATAGAGTCCCGCTGTTCAAGGCCCCGCAGCCATGGGTCCAGCGATTCAATGCCATGCAGCTCATGGTCCAGCGGCTTGGCTCAAGCGGTTTTGATGGTTTGTGGTCCAAGGTCAGTCGGCCATTGTTCTCGCGGTTCAGCGGTTAAAGTGGTCTAGCAGCTCAGGGGTTCGCGGTTCACACGGTTTATGGTCCCACGGCCGGGCTTGACCTTCCCGCGATTGAGTCCAGCGACTAGGCCCCTTGATCGGCCCCGCTCGTTTCGCATGTTTCTCTTTTCTCGTTCCGTGGACCGTAGTCGACCTTGCTTGTGCGGCCTCGCTCGCTCGGCAAACCATGTCGTGCTCGAGCCAAGCCACTCTCGAGCGATGCTATGCTCGGTTCAATCCATGCTCAGTCGAAGCCTTCTTCGGCCAAGCCACATGCCATCTTCCACTTGTTCCACATGCCACCCTCGATCGTCGTGCCGACATTTTTACTAGGGTGGGAAATTTATAACACGACCCAAACACGGCACGAAGTTAGCGGGTTAGCGTTGAGTATTTCTGACACAAAACACGTATATGACAAAACTCGAGAACACGATTAGTAAACAGGTAGGGTTCGGGTTCGACCCGCATAACCCAAGAATGACATGATTTAACTTGTTCATCTATTCCTGTCGACACGGTAACATGAGAATGACAAGAATTATCCCGCATAACCCGAGAATGACACGAATTAATCGTGTCAATTCATGTCGCGTTCGGGTCAAATTTGGCTAAACAGATCGTTTCCAAGTTAATCATTTCAATCCGCGTCGTGTTCGGGTTGACACGATTAGCAGCAGGTAAAGTAAGGGTTCATGTTTTTGACATAATTAGTTAAGCATATCATTTTGACACACGAACCCGATTCGACACGACACAAGAATCATAAGTAGACCTTTTTTAAAAAATCATAATTTCAAGAATCATATCGTTTCTATATTTGTTGGAGCAACGTTTTGGTTTTCCGAAGTGATTACTCCGCAATCCATGTATTTCATTGTACTTTTCTAAGATTTTAAAAATAATCAGAAAAATTAAAGCGGTGATATATTATTTATAAATCTCCGCAATCCATGGATTTCATTGTACATACAACATAGCGTACTGAAGAATGCATGATGCGTATATGTGTCCGTACACACGGTATCACCTTTCATACATTAGAGAAGGGATAAATTTGGAAAGCACGATTTCTTTGTTACCGGCTTGAAATCAGAACCGGGGCACTGTAGTGACCCTCAACTTGCCGTTTAATATAAACTTCAAATGATCCGAGTCGTTCATTGTTTGGATTGAAATCAAAGCGTTCATTACCGAGATGGATTCACTACAACCCTGTGGTGAGCCTCTCTCACTACAGTGGCTTGAAATCACATGATGATGGGGGCCACTTTGTTGTTGCTTGGGGACATAATCTTGTTCCCAAAAAGATCTAACGAAGGACCACTCATCACGTACGTGGTATGCCAACACCTTTATCCGTCATACATTTTTACAGATCTAGTACAATATGTGATAGGTAAGGGAGTTGAGACATTGCGTAATGGTGCCTGAAGACTATAAATAATTAATATTTAATCCTAATGAAGAAATAGATTGAATGATTTCATTGAAATTCAAAACCCGCTCAAAATGAAAAAGGAAAACCTCCAACTCACTTTTTCTTTTGTTGAACGGCAAAAAGGGTGGGAAGAGGCGACCAACGTAGAACCCCCTATGGGCGTGACCATTAGAGTTCTCGGCCCGATGTGGAATGTCCGATTGAGCCATAACTATTGTCTAAATAGGACAGGCCCACAACACTACCTAAGCGACTAGTCAGCCAAAGACCCTCCACGCAAATCCACACAAGTCCCAGCTAGCAATGGCATGAGAGGGATTCAAACGTGGGAGGTCCATGCACGGGAAGAGAGGAAAATCTTATCCCACTTATTTTTGCCAACTACCTCAGTATCCGACCCAGTTATTAAAAAAAATTCAGCTTGGGTTGTTTGTTTAAAGTTTAACTTGTGTCTAGCGGTTTTTTTTTTTTTAATAACTGGATGTTGCGGATCAATTTGCGTGTGTATCGATTAATTCCGGAGTCCTAAAATTGTTGATTGGGCGAACCCTCCAGTGAACTCCTAGATTTGAAATGTTTGGTCTCCGTTGAATTCAAATTTACGACTTCGTGCCAAACCCCTCAGGATTACTGTTACCAAGATATTTATCTATGAAAAAAGGTCGTCACTATTGGTTTACCGTATGTACCTTATTACCTTCAAGTTTGATCCGATTTTACAGCGGAACCAACTTGAAGTGTCATAAAAATAAAGGATAATCAATCAGGATTCATTATATGTTCAAAACCAATGGATGTAAGGGTTGTTTTGCCTAAATAATAAAGTCGGATTTTTGTTTTGTTCGTAATTAAAAAGAAATCACATTTTTTAATTTTGTGTTAATTTTTTGTGGATTAATATTAGTTATCTCGACGAGAGAAATCTAAAAAGTAAAAATTATTAACCGCACGAAATTTTTTGTAAATAAAGACAAAAAAAACCCCCCAAAAGTCGGTCTATTTTGGATATTTTTGTCTTTAGTGAACTTTCTTAAAATTTTGATTACAATTTTTTACTTTTTAGATTTCTCTTATCGAGATGAATCACTAATACAAAAAAAAAAGACACAAAATTAACAAATGCGAATTTTTTTGAATAAGGTTAACTGAAATTAATTATCCTCGCCGGTTGCCAAAACACCCCCTAATCCCCAACAGGATTGATTATCCTCGCCGGTTAGGATTGTTAGTCCCGGAATTTAAAAAAAGTCACACAAAATGCACACAATGATATGGGTACACCGCAAATGCACACCAAGCTGATGTGACGGATGCTCTCCTCATCCGTCACATCAGCTTGGTGTGCATTTGTGGTGTACAAGTGGTGTACCCATAACATTTTCCGATTACAACATCCCTCTCTGAGTTCGAATCTAAAGCTTCTCATTGTTGTTTAGAGTTTAATCTTATCCTTTCTTTTGTTATTCTAGCAGCATCAAACTTGTTTTAAAAGAGTCATACTGCAAAAGAGAAGATCTTTTGACTCAAGTGTGCGTTTGAATTGGGACTGGAGGTTGGTGCCAAACCCTTTTCTTTTAGGCATTATGGATTGAGGATTTTGGAGGGGAAGTGAAGTGAAGGATTTAAAGGCGATATCCTTGTTTGAACATTTTAGGAGAAGAAGGGAGAGAGATGTGGAGGGAAAAATAGGGATGGGAAAGTACCTATTCTTCCACACAAAAAATATTTTTTTGTCTTTTCTGAATTTTGGATGAAAAAAGCTAAGCGCAACCCAATGGACTGTCGATAAGACAAGAAAATGACAAAATAATATAGCTTTTTATGCGTTAATGTATCTTAAAAAGTGCATCAAAAATTATACTATTTTTTTGTAATCTTCTTGGGTTATTGACAATCTAATGGGATGTTAATAGTGCAACTGTTTTTCTTTTTTTGAAACAACTACTCCCTTCGTCCCTTTTATAGTGTGTACATTTTTATTTTGGATTGTCCCTAAATAAGTGTGTGTTTTGAAAAGTCAGTGGGTACATTTCCTATTTTTCCCTTAAAAGTAGATTCCTTTTTAAAAAGTGAGTGGTATTATTATATTGATAAGGGTAAGTAATGGAAAGTAAATATAAAAGTTGACGTGAGAGAAAAATAGTTGGAATTCACAGGTTACACACTTAAAAAGGGACGGAGGGAGTAGTATTTATGTCTTTAGCGTCTTCGATCTGATCATTTCTTTTAAGAACTTCAATATTTTTTGTTTTTATATAGTTTTATTATTATCATTCTTATTGAGACGGATGATAATCCTAAATTTTACTACACAAAAAACTAAAGAGAGTTTAAAATCTAGCTCTTATTTTTTGATCATAATGTAGGACAAGGTATAGTTTATCAAAACAAAAAAGGCCAAGATATACACCCTATCATTTATAGACACGTTATTTTGGTGACAATTTTTATTTACGATTAGTATTAGGATATCTTATTTAGTGTTGCTGTTTAGCACGATTCTATTTTCCTATATTTATTTTAGTAGTAAGCCTTGCAGGCACTCCAAGCTACAGTTGTTTTCCAAAAGTACCCTTTTGCAAGTTCCAAGAATTACTACAGGCACTCCAAAGTAATTTTACTCTTCTCCTCTGCTCCTTTATTAATGGAAGAAGAAAAATGGACGCCACCTAAACCCTAGCCGTCAAGTGCCCTCCCTGTTACCTTTCTCGCCGATAGCTGCTCCTGATCGTCGCCTCTGACTTGCATTCTGTTCGATCAAGTTATAGATTATATCTCTCTTTGTTGCATGTGGCGTGAATATGCATTCCTTCCATTCTGCGATTTCCTTTACATGTGGCGTGAAAATCATCTCTTTCGTGTCAATGAATTGGGTTTCTTTACATATAATCGACCTATTTGTACTTGTAATTTACAAGTTATCTCTTTGTTGCTTTACATATAAACCGACCCATTTATTTATATTCGTTTGGATCATTAGTTGTTTAGTTTGAAGCTGGTATTTAACATCAGTTTATTAGCACTACTATTTAACTTTTGTTGATTTTTTTAACATTAGTTGTTTTGGATCATTAGTCTCATTTTGGTTTCTGCTGCTACACCCTTGACATTGACACGAAATCATCTCTTTCAAATGCTCTAGTATCACGCATCTGCTAGGAAAAAATGACTTGTATGGCTTGTCGAAGTCAAATCCTTTGACTTTTGCTTTCTCCAAATTAATTAAATTTTTTTGAAGAGCTCTCCAGTTATGTTCATATAAGTGTAATTGAATATTCTTTTTGGGTGTTGCCAGCATGCCCCTATACCTTTGAAGGGTGAGGGCTTCATAAAACAATTTTTGTTAGGAGTGCAAGCAGTTTCCATTAAAAGTGCATCAAGCAAATATGGAGATATTTTTTGGGTGGAGTGTCGCCTCCAGTAATTTTATTACTCCATTTTAAAAAGGGTAATTTTGTAACTTAATTAAATTTTGAAATACCACAAAATCAGCTCCCTCTAGAAAATAGGAAATTTGAACGGTGTTAAACAGGCATCAAATAAAAATTCTTACTACTTATCGTAAAAAAAAATTGTTAATAAAATAATGTTGCTTTAGGGTACATATCTTGTCCCACATCATAGTATCATAATTACAAGCGACTTTTGTTAGTTTCCTCCGAATCTCCGCACGTAACGCCACACGGCCTCCCTAATCCCCTAAAGGCCTTGTTTGTTTGGGGGGATTTGGAGGGTGGGATAGGATATCAAATTCCATGGAACCCAAAATTCGGTGTTTGTTTTCCTAAATTTGGATGGGATATCAAATCCCCACCAAGTTTTTGTCCCAATCCGTACGGGATATAAAATCCCATGGGGGGGGGGGGGGGGGGGGGGTGGGACACAAACACCGGGTAAGAATTTTCTTCATCCATTGTTATCCTGAGCAATATCCCAAGGATTTCATATCCCACCCATATCCCGAGGGATTTCATATGCCATCAATTTATCTCCGATCAAACAAACGAGGCCTAAGAGCATCCTTATCTCACACACAAAAAAAAACACCAAATTTAACTTCAAAAATACATTTTATAATTTAACAAGTTACTTTTCAAAAAATTCACAAAATCAGACTCTCTATTCAAACTTTCGCAAGTCACTTTATAAAAAACTCACAAAATCAGACTCTATATTCAAACTTTTACTCTTCCCTCCCTCTCATCTTTTAGTGCGTGAACAGTGTCTACCTAAATTTGGGGGTTACTTTAGCAAAGTTACAAAATGTAGCAAATTAGGGAGACATTTGAGGAGCCTGATTTTTAAGATTTTTGGAGACGCTCCTCTCTATTTAACTCAAAAGTTAAAGTAGAGAGCCACATAATGACGCTCTAATCCGTTACCGTGCAGACATCGCACGTTGAGTGTCAGAACCGTAAATTCCTACGCACACATAGGGCAAATGAAAAACCCTACCACGTGAGCTTGCCTTAGAACATGGCTAGAGAGAGGGAGAGGGACTAGAGAGAGAGAGCCGTTAGTGGCAGTTAGTGAGGTGGTTAACTTTTTGTGAAAAGGTTTAGCTAACTTAACCAAACCACGGTCGTCGTACATTCCTTATCCCAGTTAACCTAACCCAACCTGAGTCAAACCCCGTTTTGGTATCTAGTTAACGGGCGTTAACGTTTTGGTACGTAGTTAACGGGCGTTAACGTTAGATCATTAACCACTGGGACTGTGCGTGTGTGTGTGTCTATAAAGGAGGTGCTACGTTGCTTTTTGACTCTGCACAGCTCCTTCTTCTTCTTCTTCTTCAGTCCTAGAGAGAGAGAGAGAAAGCGAGGGAATGGCAATGGCGGTTTCGAAGAAGTGGGTTTCTCTTTCTCTGTGTTCGCTAATCCTGCTCTTCTTGTTCGGCGGAGTCATGGCCGGAGTGCGTACGGACGTCTCTGCCTCTAGGTTTGTTTCTCTCTCTCTCTCTCTCTCTCTCTCTGTGATTCTGCTCGAAATCGCCAGTCCTGGTGCTATTTTCGTGATTTCTCTGCACTTAATTTTGTCGATTTTTAACAAATTTGGTTTCGAATGAGATAAATCTCGAGGGAATTTTTCGACTAAATGAACTGCATTGATGTCAATTTTGCAAAAACTTCGACAATTTAGTCTCCTTTTAGAATTTATTTCCTAAACCCTGTATCAATCTGGTTCTTAAACCCTACATAATCAGATCAATTTTAGAGAGAGGGAGATTTCATGGAGATTTCTATTCTTTCTGAAACTAGATTTCAACGACGGCGTTCAATGATTTTGCATTTGTGTTTTTTTGATTTTGTCAATCACAGGAATGCTGAAACAGAGGAGTTACAGACCTCCAACACCACATCAATGGAGGCGACAAGGTCTGTACTACTACTACTAGTACTACGTTAATTCCACTCTTCCCCCACCGTTAGATCCGTTATCCGTAGGTTTCGTACAAACCCTCCAACAATCTCAACCGTTTATTTTTTTCCCTCTTGATTCTCTCGGATTCCTTCGTTGCGGTGTCAAATCCTCATTGGTCCTTTCAATCTTTCCGTTCCTCCCTCATTTTCTGTTATTCCAAAATTACCCTTGTTCAAATCGTTAAACTACTCTACTGCTCCGCGTCAGAAAACGATCTAAATGGGTAGTTATGTCATTTCCTTACTAGTCCAAAATGGTGAAATTTCCCCCCCCCGACGAGTCGCCTCCTCTTTATAATTAGAAATACTAGTAGCAGTGTTCAGTTTTTCTAAAAAGATTGTCGCCGTCCAAATTTTTTGGTCAGAGTTACCTTTCTACCTATAAAATATATTTATGGATAATTTGAGAATCTAAAATTGGAGAAACAAATTTTGCATTCTTTTTCTCGTCTTTTATCCTTCTAAAATGACAATAAACTCCCTAAATTACCCGGTTTTGCTAAGGGGCTTTTTGGCCGGGACATTTTTAATTGATGTATTGTAAGATAATGTCATGCCTCCAAAAACTTAGTAAGTCAAAAAAGCCAAAAAGTCCATAGCGGAACAGGGTAATGTATAATGAGGCAACAAATAAGGTTGGTTTGGTCTTATGTAGATAAAAAACAAGAAAAGAAAATGCACATGAGTGTGGGAAAAAATTTTGGGTACCGAATTGGTAATAAGCCCGAACATTGTATCCGAGTCGTTTAAAAGTGTATCAGACGATCCAGGTCGAAACCGTCTCTCTCCTCTTCTCTCTCCATAATTCAAACAGTCCAAAACTGAAATGGACTGGTCAGATCGCACGCACGAATACCCTGTGGTATCCACTCGACACCGAAAAATTGCTAGTGAAATCATTTTCCATCTTTCTCTCTCCAATCACTTTTACGGTTTCAACTGTTCACAATTTGTGCGCCTCACCCTTGAGCAGTGGGACAATCTCTCTCTTCTCTCCGCACTAACCACTGTGCAGCGTACTTCCTGTCTTGTCTCCCTTTTTTGCACGACCCATTGTCGTGTTCAAAAGACTAATATACCCCTTTACTGTCAAGAAACGTGGGTTCGGTTCGTGGCGTAAATGCGTTTCTTTCAATTTTACCCCAATTGGGTCCGATTCAGAATAAGCTGTAAGTAATGGTGATCGTTCCAAAATAGCTAATTGTCGGTTGGTCTTTGATCGACGGTTGTGATGGCGCCATTTGTCTGTTAATTATTATTACGGTTGATGATGGCTGGTGCAGGAATTTAATGGATTTGTTTTTTTTTTTTTTGTGTGTTTTAGGTCGGAAGAGGTCGGAGCTTTGAACGAGCATGCTGTGGATAACGCAGAGGAGGTTGCTTCAATGGTTGAGATGTAAGCTCCTCCCTCCCAAAAATGAAATTAATCCATGTACATTTGATTGCGGTTGAACTGATTACCCGTACTGATGATCAAAATATTAGTACTAAAAAACGTAGTACCCGGTCTTCAAATACCTCGATAATGGGTGAGTGTTAGGCATGTGATTTATTGAATCATGTGCGAATTTTCTCTCATGCGATTCGGTAGACGAAAATGCAGCAGAGTGGTGGTAAGAAATTTAGTACGGTAGATTTGATGGAGTGTAAAAATCATTACCCGTTTTGGTTTCCTTTATAGATTTCGATTATACCCAAAAATGCCCATCCAACATAAAAATGAAGTGAAGTTTGGCGTGTCAAAAATTTAAATTGCCTTTCTCCATCTTTTTTGTCTAAAAATTGGCTTTACATGTGACACCATGGACAATGGTACACTTTAACGTATGATCTCCAAATTGAATGCTATAATGTCGTGATTGGTAACGTGTATATTAATCCTATCTATTTCACGTGATAGCTTCCCCCATGTGTTGCCAAAAGAACAAAAATTAGTCCAACCTTTTGGCGTAGTGGTACCCCACTCATTTTGATTTCTCATACTGAATTTTTATAGTTAATTTGACGCTAAATTTTATGATTTTATCTCTTTCTAAATTGCCCCTAAGGCCCGAACTTGCTTCAAATGCATAGAAAACATCAAATGTTCCCTGTCGTTCGAGTGTTGAATAATCTTTTGCTTTTAGTCTTTGGGACAAATTATAAAGCAAAATAAGATTTATCTACCTTATAAATAATCTTTCGTTTTTGTTATTTGGATATGAAAATAAATAAAAAATAAAAAATCAGCGACTGATTTAGTTTTTGACTCCACTAACCGAATTAATTTCTTGGTCCTTGCCTGCCAACCTTGCCCCCACTACATTAAAAAGAAACCATAACTAAAACCAACAAGATTTTGGTCTGCTGCTTGGAAAGACTAAATTGCCCTCGGAAAATGACAAAAAGATATCTAATTTTCCGTTATCTAACCACTTACCCCACACAGATTTGCCTATTAGAGGATTTCTTGCCGTTACAAATGAGAGTGACATGTATTAATTGGAAGAGAACGTGGGAGAAAATTATATCCACCGACACAAGATAGCCCATTATCTACGTAGGTTGAATTCTTGTATTATAATTTAATTGCATTCCGGGATCGAGTCATATTCTCCTCTAATGTAATAGATTAGGAATGACGAAAAAAAAAAAAAATATAAATCTCCAGTGAGTTTGTCTTAATTGAGCAGGAGTATAAAGAACAGCACAGAGAACCGCCGTAAACTGGGTTTCTTCTCCTGTTTCACCGGCAACCCTATCGACGACTGCTGGCGGTGCGACCCATCATGGCACCTCCACCGTAAGCGCCTCGCTGACTGCGGCATTGGGTTCGGCCGCAATGCCATTGGGGGCCGCGACGGCCGCTTCTACGTCGTCAAGGACCCCTCCGACGACGACGCCGTGAACCCGAGACCCGGTACTCTCCGCCACGCCGTGATCCAAGACGAACCGCTCTGGATCATCTTCGAACGCGACATGGTGATCCAGCTCAAGCAGGAGCTGATCATGAACAGCTTCAAGACCATAGATGGACGTGGGGCTAACGTGCACATTGCCAATGGCGGGTGCATTACCATTCAGTTCATTACGAACGTGATAGTGCATGGGTTGCATGTGCATGACTGTAAGCCTACTGGGAATGCTATGGTGAGGAGCTCGCCGCATCATTTCGGGTGGAGGACTATGGCAGATGGGGATGCGATATCGATTTTCGGGTCGAGTCATGTTTGGGTTGATCATAATTCTTTGTCAAATTGTGCTGATGGGCTTGTTGATGCTGTTATGGGATCTACGGCAATTACCATTTCCAACAATCACTTCACTCACCACAATGAGGTTTGTTGTTTACTCCAAATCTCCCCTCTTAATTTGGTTCTGTTTTTTTTCAGCAAAAGGTATGTGAACAGTGAAAACAAATCCAATATGATGTCAATTTCGTAAACAGGTCTTGCTACTGAAATACAAAAAAAAAATGACAAAAAAAAATTTACAACTCCATTGCTCATTTTTCATTGAGTTACATACTTATGTTAAAACAAATATTGAATTTTTCTTGAAAATTTTGTATTATTTTCAAGTTCTCGTTTTCCGAGTCGGACAAACAATTTGGGACGGAGGAAGTATTTTTTTGGAAGACTAATTACTGAATATGGCTGAATATGGCATGTTCTTTGTGAAATAAAAAAAGGTGATGCTGCTGGGTCATAGTGATTCCTATGTGAGAGATAAGCAGATGCAAGTCACTATCGCCTACAACCATTTCGGAGAGGGACTTATCCAGAGAATGCCAAGGTAAGTATAGTCGGGACCATCATACAAATTCAGATGATTTTCTTTTTTTGTGGTACCCCTTAGCTTTTAAGTCTTTGGTGCTTAAATGAAAATTGGGTTCTCTCAATCAGTAAGAACTGTCACCCCTGCAGTTTGAATTGGTTCTCTCAATCAGTCTTTTGAGGGTTAAATGCAAATTTCACCCTTTTGGTTCTATCCTCCTGGCATAGTTTCAAATCACCGTCGGTGTCCGCCCGGCCTTCTGATTTTAGGTTTTCCTGATTTCATTGAATCTGATGTGAAAATGGTTGATGGAAAATGCAGATGTAGGCATGGGTACTTCCATGTGGTCAACAATGACTACACTCACTGGGAGATGTATGCCATTGGTGGAAGTGCTGAGCCCACCATCAACAGCCAGGGTAACAGATACCTTGCCCCAGCCAATCCATTTGCAAAGGAGGTACATTTCGCTGCTTCTGCTTATGATTTTGAAACATTTCGAAAGGGACAAAAGGAAATTGGAAATACAGACATGATAAGAGAGATGAACAAAATCGAATCTGTGTAACAGAATTCATGTTCACACAACTTTTTTTTGTGATGTATTTCGCTATGATCCAGTGTCTTTATTTTCAAACACCGAGATTTTGTTATTCTACTAGTGTGTCGTTTCGGACTCTCAAGGAACCGTTTTGACTAAAATAAATGGGAATATTTTTTTTCTTGCTTTACAATGAGTTCACATAATAGGGTGTTAGTGAGTGTTGATGTTGGGTTTTGGGCAGGTGACAAAAAGAGTGGACACGGCTGAAGGTCAATGGAAGGGTTGGAATTGGAGGTCAGAGGGTGACATGCTGCTTAATGGAGCCTATTTCACCGCATCTGGAGCTGGTGCCTCAGCTAGCTATGCTAGAGCTTCAAGCCTTGGGGCCAAGTCTTCCTCCATGGTGGGCTCCATTACTTCCGGGGCCGGAGTTCTTGGCTGTCGCCATGGCCGCCAGTGCTAGCACTCCTCTATCCATACATTACCCCAAAAATTTGATACATGAGTCTTTTTCTTTTTTCATTCTCTCTGTTACACCTTCCACTTTTACACTCATATAGCCCTACTCCTTGCACCCATATTCCACCATTATTTCTCCATCGTCGAATTGTTCTACCCATTTTGGCAAGTGTGCATTTTTACATGTGTCATCATTTATACCGCAAAATACCCTCAATCCATATTGTCATTGTTGCGCAACCTCGACCTGCTTCAGTTGAAAAAGAAGAAGGCCCCAAAGGCCATTCCGGGAGCAGGTGCAGAAGCGTTGTTCATTTGTTTGTTACCCTTTTTCGTCGGTCTCAAAATCTCCCTCACTACCATATGCTTTGTCACCCATCTGCCCTAGTTTTAGTGCTGCTGCTACAGCTTCTGCATATTGTGTTGGCTTTTGGGTTTAGTACAGGAAGCTGGTTGGCTTTGTTTAGTCTTTTTTCTTCTTGTTTTCTAGTTTTCTTGGGTCATACAGGATATTAAAAGTGTGAATGTCAAACTAGAGTTATGAAGAAACTTTGGTTATAGATATGATGCATAGTAAAGACAATTGAGGTTCTTCCCTATCTTTGGTTTTCTTTTGTCATGTCAATGGAAGCAAAATCTTTCCTTTTGTTTGATGTTTGCAACAATTTCACCCTAAGTGTTGACAATTTCATTCCGGGATTAGTTTAGATGTGTGTAAATTAGTCTGAACACATGGCTATATAAAAGAAGAGTACAAACCTCGTCTCGAAATGAAATAAATATTCATCAACCCAACATTATAGACACTTTTTTCATAAGTGTGTTTGGATTTCCATGTGCACCAACCACAAAAACAAACAGCATTAATCAACTCGAATGATGGTGGTTAGTTAAAGTTTCTTGGCCCTACCAACATGAACATTCAGCGGCAAATGGCTTGAAAACTTTCTCAGAGATTAGGGAATTTTTATAAACTTTTTGTGTGATATTCCGACTCCAAAATGAACGGTGGCCGGTGGCTACAAAGGCATAGCATACTGATCTTCCCATTTCATCCTATTCCCAGATGCTAATTTATGTTGTGAGGAATAAACGACTTCCCAATGAAAAAAAATGAGGAAAAAATTCACGTTTTATCACGTGACGACAAGTCTTTTCTCTCAGAATATCATATCATGATTGGTAAGGGTTTTGCTAACGGGTGCAAGCACCGTTGCACCCGTTAATGGTACAAAAAAATACACTTGTTGGGTCACACTTGTACTTTAAAGTACACTTTTAAAGTATAAGTGAGACCCACAAGTTTACATTTTTGTACCCTTAACGGGTGCGATATTGCACTCGTTAACATTTCCCTTCTCCCATTTGCCTATCATTGTTCATCTATCTCTCCCCGCCCCAATAGGGTGCTGGTGTGCGGCCCAAGTATGCGCATCCGAGTCATTGATCTCGGCAATCAACGGCTCGGATTTCATCTTGGTAATGGATGGCTCGGATTTGCAAAATGCAGAGATGAAAACACAATCGTTGAAAACACATCTGACGACTCGGATGCAGCACACTAGAGCCGCACACCAGCACTCCCTCTTCCCTCTATCACATATGCAACATTTCGTATCCACGAAGCCTAACCACGAAAAGTCCAAAACACCTAACCACGATGGATTCCCTAATTTCACATGGGCAGAGAGAACCCAAAAAAGCAACATTTCGTATTCATGTAGCCTTAAATCCATGTGAGGATGGGACCCATAAACACATGTAAAACTGTTTTAAGCAATTATGTGTGAGGGTCTGTGTTTTTATGAAATGCTGAACCTAACTTGAGCTGTCAATCTCAAAGCACCCTCCCACCTTGTGGTTTTGGGATTTCTTCAATCTTCAATTACTCTGCACAACATGGGGTTTAGAAACTCTGACAGAGACCTCATGAGCTGTGTTGTAGGTTTCAATTACTAGCTTAGCGGATAAGGGTGAGGAATAGGGGTGCGAATAGCCGAGCTGAGCTTTGCTTTTTTCAAGCTCGGTTTGTTTACTAAACGAGCCAAAACTCAAACTCGAGCCTGGATCGACCGGGCTGTAAAAGAGCCGAGCTCGGTACAATTACTAGACGAGCCGTGCTATACAGACAAACCAAGCTTGTTGAACTCGGCTTGTTTACTTATCTAAAATTCGAGCTCGAGCTCGGCTCGATTAGTCGATTACTAAAAAAGCTAAGCCCCGAATTGCTCACGAGTAGCTCGATTCGTTTGTAACCCTAGTGAGGAACCTATGATTACAAGAAATCCTTCCCAAATTCAGCTATTCTACAAACAATACAAGATACGATACGGACATTTCTTAAAAAAAAATGATTTTTTTCCCGCCAAATGAAGATTTGAACTGCGTTAGGCTCGAACCACCTCCAGCCATACAAACCACTTGAAGTAGTCATGGCCTTCCCAGTAGTTTCAACTTCCATCAACCCTTGAAATTCCAGATTGAGTTGAGGCAATTATTACATCTCCTTAACCAAAGGTTAGAACTTCAGATAATTTTACCCTGAGGAAATTTACACAGGGAAAACACGAAATTTGGCTAATAATTGAGTCAGAAATTCTGATACGCCAAAAGGGCGAAAAGCAGGAAGCAGGAACTGGAGATCTCAAGTCGATGAAAAAATAATTGATGGCTGTGAAAGAGGCCCATCACGAAATCGTTATAACAAACCAGAAAAGGGCAAGCAAAGGATGTCAAATTCTCGTTACACTGCCTCAGTTCCTCGACGTTTATGACAAGCCATTTCTGCACTCAACCCAAGAAAGAAATCACGAGTACCTTCCAATTCTAATCTATACTATGGTCGTACAATTTATCCAGCCGACCCACATGAATAGCACAACAAAGATACCATCCTATTTCCCACCCAATGAGTCCATCCAAATGCATCTCATACAAACAGAGGAGAGCGAGAGAGAGCTCACACGAATGTTTTTTGGTATGTTCGAACAATAAAATTCAGCTTCTAGAATAGAAATAACTTTAGTTCTGCAAGTATTGGAAGTTATAATAAATCTGAGTATTTTGCTGAAGCAGGCCATCGATCAAGGAACTATGTGCAACAAATAACTTCATCATCCCCGCAAAATGAACAAAAGGAAGGGCATAGCTCAAAACCATTCTTCCAACTCCTTTTCCGTTGGAGGGAAATGAAAGAAATTATAGTGTGGGGAGGATATTGTAACTCTTTATCAATCATACAGCACACCTTTTAGATAGACATATCCATCTCGAAAGTGTACCCAGCGTCGGCAAAATGAGACCTCACCAGTGCAAGAGCTCTGGAGCGGTGAGAAATCTTGTTCTTCTCTTCTTTTGGCATTTCTGCATATCTGCGACATGACATCACAAATCCACAATCAGCTCATTGTTTTCGTATTGGCATGGACAATTTACCACCCAGCGAACCAAAGAAGGAGAGAAAAATAAAACAGGAGGATTACGTCTGATCATAGCCGTCCGGCTGGAAGATTGGATCCCATCCAAAATCGTTGGGTCCTCTTGGAGGAACTATCTTCCCCTATTGTCCACCATAAGTTAAATGTCAGTTTCACTAATTTTGTATGGAAGGGCATTTTAGGAGATTCCATTGGCACCATTTACATCCACTTATTTTTGGCATGCAAGTACAATTTCCAACTTTAAGAGAGTAAAAATGATGAAAACCAATAACAGACCAATAAGGAGCAAATGAAGAGTCTAAAGTCACGACTCACGTGATCAAAAATAGAAGTACTAGGGCCAGGGTGACGAAACTAGCAGCAACTAACTAAATATACTCTGAAATCCAAACCCATCCTCGTTTAAGGTGACATTCTTTCATCAAGAAAGAAGGGCTCAACATATTCCATTTAATTTAGGGGGCAAAAATGCTGCACTCCCCAGAGATTAATGATGGAAATCGAACCAACTAATTCATGTACAATATGGCTAAATAACTTAATTATGAATAAAGAAAGAACCACAAAAGGAAGTCTTGATAATGGTTGAATAATGGCCTCACGGCACTTCAAACTTGTTTCACAGTGACAATGAAACAAAATGAAACGACAACAACATGGTAAGGGAGAAGTATGATGAGTTTCCCTTCTAGCTTACTAGGAACGAGCAACCTGTCAGACATGCCATAGAGGCACAAATATGTTCAAACATAAAGTATCCAGAATTTTCTTCTTTGATGTTACTTATATATTCCCGAGGAAAAATTACTAAATGTAAGACTCCCACTTAAAACAAAGATAAAGGAGTCATTGGCAACTAATTAGATTCTTGCATTTCAATTTCAAACTTCTGTTAATTTTTACCCGTAAAGCAGAATAAAATTGTTATCAAATTAATCTGGTGTTTATACTTTACCTCTCTACGATTTTGTGAAACACAAACTTACCCTCCACCTATAAGATAAGCATGAAGCACCCAAACGACCTTAATATTCAAAATAGCTTATCACTAGGACAATAGCGCGCAAAAATAACACAAAAATATGACTGTTCAAGATCAATCTGACCTATCTAAAGGTGGTATAGAGAGTACTACTACAGCAAGTATACCCATTCATCCCAATTGATACTTTGACGTGATTATGATTAGCTACCTTAAGTTAACTACCTCAAGTCCTTTAACAGAAAGCATGAACTAGGTTAACTACCCTAAGTCCTTAAACCTAAACAACTTCTTACTACTAGCAAGCAAAAATAACACAAATATACGGATCAAATATATGACCGGTTCAAAACACACACACACACACACACACACACACATAATACCACTAATAAGAATCAACCAATCATAATTCATAACAGGATGCATGACACATATTTATGCGGTTGAGCAAGAATATATGCGCCCAAGGCTCACACCAGATTTCATTGTATGTTCACGATGAAGAAGAGCTGAAATGACAGCATCTAGGTTTAGACTATATTTACAGTATGCTGATAGGGTTTGCACACAAGTACTCCTAGAAAACCATGCTTCACAAATGCAACATAAGATCTAAGCTATCCAAGTTGGCATCGAGAGTCTCATGACATTGAATAAGCTAAATATTAATTGACATAGGATTAAATCATATCTAGCCCTAATATATCCTTACTATAGACATCCACCAACGGAAAATGCCTCATTTGGAAAACTCAGAACAAAGTATCCATGAGTGATCTCAAATCAAATTGGACATACAACTTACAGATACAAATTTTGCATTCCAACTTACCCAATAGCTTATTTTCACCATTCAAATGTAACTGCCCAACTAAGATTCATGATTTAGTAATTTTTCTGAATTGATCCCAACTACAAATAATTGGAACCTTAGTCGCACGAAGCAGGAGCGGGGTGGTAGAGGTACCTAAGAGCTCTTACGGTTGGGAGCGTCTATGTATATTATATATATGTCAAAGCATGAATATAGTAATATATATTTACCACAATATATATATTTATATATACACAATCCTGATCACCTAAGGACTCCCTCAAATAGGTTCCATACGGATTTCTATTACCAGCCGTTGAATAGAACTCATTCTCGCGGGTTAAAAAGGGGGGCAAACCGGGTTGAATGGTTTCGGGTCAGGGCTAAAATGTCCGCGGGTCAATACCCCTTTCCCTTTCTTCCCTTTTATAGTAATATATATTTTTTCATCTATTGTGTTGCTCTTTTTTTACTCTCTCTCTCTTATTCATCTATAAGGAAAGGAATAAAGAAAAACTCTCAATTAATTAGGCTCTTTTTCACAGCTGTAATGTCCCGTTTACTTTGTTCAGTTTCACAACAGATGGCACTTTTGCCAAAAATAAAAAAACCAGATGGTACTTTATGGTTGGGCTAGAATTAGTTGGTAGCAGCTGTACTCCACTCCGCTGGATAAAAATAACTTTCACTAGGGCTTCGACTGCTGTCATTGTCTTCTCCAAGACCGACTCAAGGATAAAAATAGGCAGAGCAGGTCTCAGAACCACCTTGATGGCCGCGCTGAGAACACTACGCACCTCGTCGGAATCATCTAATGCCTATAATCGTAAGTCGCAGAGCTGCAATCGTAAGCTCCCATCTCCATTAGGAGCGCGATCCCGTCTCTAGGGGATTGCGCTCCCGTTGCGTTTCGGAGTGATTGCGGTTCTCGTCCGGGAGCGCCTTCAGTTTGGGCGTTTCCTTCAACTAGGATTGGAACTATCCCGGGTCTCCCCTACCAGCAGGGAATGAGTGGCGTACATGTTGCTTTCGCAGTTTCATATCTATAATTTCATTTATATAATTGTTTCTCATTCACGAAACTGATTTAAACTACATTTAATCTCTACATGGGGATTAACATGTGGGAGAAGGGTCGTAGGGGTGTGGTGATATGGGGAGGGTGAATGATGGAGATGGTGTGGGTCAGTGGTTTCGTCATTGTGAAGGGGTGGTTTGGAGTATTGGGCTGAGAATGGGGCATAATTGGGTGGGTGGGTATCATTGGAAGAGCAAGTGGCAAACCAAGGGTGAATGGTGCAGTAAAGAACTAAAGATCCTCGGACAAGTATAGCACAAAGGCATTCATTCCTTCCGATAAACATCCATTTCTCTGTGCCGACAATTGTGTAATAAAATGAAGCCTGTGCTTAAGACTAACCCATGCAGGAGGAATATTTTAATTTGAAAATTCATCCTGCTAATATATCTTCTCTAAGTTTATTGACTTACATAATAATATTAATAAAAGTACACTAGAATTCTCAATTCTCACTTGTCATGTTCCTAGGGAAAGAAGTTTCTCACTTTTCATGTTCCTAGGGAAAGAAGTTCAATCAATTATTGAGGTTTAAAACTTGAAATTCCTAATTGAACTATCAGCATACGATGATTGTAAGGCCCTTAAATGGAGTCTTTGCATTTCTAAGCCTAAAACAACATTCAAAATCTGCAGTTATTTTATACCAAAAACATCATCTAAACATTAATGCTTCCACTTCATTAGTTTTCTATTTCAGAAACACAGATCAGGCCTCAGAAGAGTCAGAACCAAATTGTCTGTTATCCTGCCATTTCATATGGAACTGCCTCTTTTGAACTAATCCGTTTACTACTTACATATTGGTGTACATTTTATCTATGTGAGAAAATAAGACAACAGGAAACCAAAACCATACCGGAGTTTTCCCCAGAAAAGTTATCGGCTCCATTGTTGGTCCAAGAGCAAGAGAAAATACACATAGAGCATAAGCTGATTTATCCGTGTACGCCATCAACAAATTGTTCAAACCTAGATAATGAAAAGAGGAGTTACTAACAAAAAATAGAAAGGGGAAGCTTAACTGAGAATACGAAAGACTAAGAAAGCACAAAAGTGAGCATTACAACCTTCATGGCCAATCTTCTGCAAAAACCACTTGCTGCTTGGTTCCGTTGTGGTTTTACAATTAGATATCATAAAAACGGAGAGAACAAAACAAGAGGGACATTAGGACCAAAGAGAAGAGAGTTACAACAGTTCCAAAGGGCTTAATAACTTAAGAATAAAATCAGAATGAACTGTAAATATCATTTTTCGTGGGTTTCTCCAAGAAATAACAGAAATGAGAACTCAAATATTATTTTCATAATGACTATCAAAAGAGATTAGTCTAATATATAGACTAAAAGCCTACGGGTGAACAACTAAATGTGAACAGCAAAGTAGCTCAAATTCCTCAGCCAGAAAAAATGCAAAAACATTAGTGCCTGTTGGATGGCAAGTTTCTAAACATCATGAAACAAAAACAAAGGGAGTGATTTCACTAGAAGACAAAAAAAAGGAAATAAGAAGACCAAATTGTAATCCACACTCCCTTTTTTGTCTTCTAGTGAAATTTTCATGTGTAAAAATTTCACTAGAAGACAAAAAAAGGAGTGTGGATAACAATTTGGGGGTGTGAATATCAATTACAAAAAACAATTATCACATGATAAATCATAAAGGTCAGCGACATGAAGATTCCAGCATGCATTATCAAATAACACACAAGACAAAACAAAAAAGAAATAAGTTAGTCAGACCTCACAATCAAAGGACACATGATCTCGGAGGACACCTTCTAATGTACCGGGGTAAGGTCTTATGGACAGATCATAGAATTTAAGACAGCAAGTTTTCCCTGTTGGGCCGATAAAAAAAAAATGTTTTTCCCGTTGGACTTCTATTGGATTGGCATCGTTTTCTCAGTGTCAACCACATCGATGCTGGATTGGGTGTAGAGCTCTCATAAGACATTATCAAAAGCGTCTAATGCAAGACCTACCAGTAACCCAAATGGTTAGCTAAAATGGTAAGTACAACTCGCTAATTCCAATCCCATTTCTTTAAAAATAAAAAATAAATAAAAAACCCTTTGGTCCACTCTCCAGCAAGCAGAAATGAAGGATACATTCAAAGTTAAATTCCTTAGGTCGGCGGATTGAAGAGGATTGAACATATTTCTCTAAAAAAAATAGAGTTGTTTTAACAAAAAAAATATTAGACCACGGCATCATCTCTCCACACTCCACAATAAGCCAAAAGGTTGACATACAACACAAGAAATTAAGTGATGAAATTGCATGTGCTTTAGGAGTTAACAGAGAATCGAGTTACTCACATACAAGTTCAACAGGCTCTTGGCAATCACTACTACTTCTAGAAGCAGCAACGAGATGCTAAATACTAAATAGCTTGGCTGACGACATATTACGAGGAAATACCAAAATGGATTGAATTCCAAGAGCAAACAAAAACCTGCTTTGCCAGGTCCCAATATATGTGTTTCCACTGCAAATGGTTCAGACAGGAAATAGCGAGAGAGAAAATAGTGAAGAAATCTGAAGAAGCAAGAGATCCTAGTTCACGAGTATAGTTACCCTATGGGGAAAAAAATTGGAATAAAATCACCTGCACGTGGTTACGATAATTGTTAGATATTGTCCTGCTTTGGTTAATTACAAACTCCAAAAATTAGTATATGAGCCTGGGCAGCCTCTCCACTTCTTGCCAATTGGTTTAGAGTTGGATGCTTTAATATGGTATTAGAGCCAGGTTTTGAAAGACTTTGGACAAGACTCTTGATTGATTATCCCGTTTTTTGTGTCATGAGTGCATCAAGTTTCATTATGATCCCAATGTATCCTTTGTTTACCTCTCCACATGTAGGTCAGGAATCGCACATGCGGGAGAGTGTTAGAGCTTGTCTCACATTAGTTAATTATAACCTCCAAAACCTAGTATATTAGCCTAAGCGGCATCTCCCTCGTTGCCAATTGGTTTTGAATTGACTTCAACATTACAATATCATTTTCCCCCCTTCTAGATTTCCATAAATCACTTTTGCCACCTAGTGTACAATAATATTCCTTCATTTGAAGGATTTGAACTTTGACAATAGTTGAGAATTGAGATCATGAAGTCTGTCCAACAAACAAGAGAGAGTTGAAAGGAACTTGAAAAGTATTCTTGAACTAGGGGAGCAACCTAGATAGAACTATCAAAGCTGATTTGAAGCAATTAGAAGATTTATCTTTTTCCTTTATTTTTTGGCTGGAGACTTTTATCACTATCTTGTGAACTACTCATTCTCAACAAGGATAAAAGTGAAGCTTTCCTAAACTTGAAAAAGATAGAAACTAACAAACAAGGAATTTGCTTCCCACTTCGAACCATAGCATTTTATTTAACAAGCTATCAGCTAAAATTTCTAAGCACTTGGCAAACATTTCCAACCACTTGAGATAGCCGTGGGAAAGGCTTACGCAAGCTATAGCTGCTTTGTGTCAGTATTGTAAATTTAAAATGATACTTCTTTTTCCCGATCAAGATCAATTATGATTTATGAGGCGGGTTCTTCATTCGCAACCAAATTTTGCATGTTCTACGCAACATTACCAAGTTATCAGAATGCAGTGCAAAAAACATAAAATGTGAAAGGAGAATTAGAGTTTCACCTCAAGGGAAGGTGAGACATGAAATGAAGAACTTACATGTAAGGCCCTGCAAAACAGTGTCAAACATAAACAGATGTTAATCAGAGAGAGAGAGAGAGAGAGCATCTCCACCCTTTACTGACCTCTCCACTCATAACTTGAGTCCAGGAATGGATCCAGAAATCCAATTTAGTGGGGGCACCTTATTAATTATAATCGTGTAATTTTTTTCCTAGTCAACCATCTAGCTAAATAAAGACATTTATTATAGAATATTAAGTTTATAATGCATATTTTTTATAAATAAAAAAAAAGAATAAAAAATGAGCACACAAGCTTAGACAACTTTTAGATCGTGTATGGTTTACATTGACAAGTTCTTAGAATCATCAAGAAAGTTTTATTGACGACCTTTATAAAAATATTTCTCCACAACTGTTAAAAATAAGGAAAATCACAAATCTCCAAATAAGCAAACAACTTATAAATCACTAATTATAAATGAACCAGCAAACAAAAGTTGAAGCACAAAATTAATTCTATATTTTTATTTTTGAGATATATTATATAATATTAATAATTTTTATTTTGAGTTTGAGTTTTGAGCGAGGATCAGCGGGGGCACGTGCCCCCACTTGACCCCCCTTGGATCCGTCCCTGCTTGAGTCTAAAAAAACTCCTTAAAACTTCTTCAATCAAACTGACATCTAATAGGATTTTTTACTCAATTGAAAACAAAAGGAAACTTAGAGTCTTCCAAATTAACAATTATGTCATTCATGAAGCTTTTATTCAAATTTATGCTTAACTATGAGCTTGTGTATTGGACTTTTTTCATATCACATAAAACTTTCATAGAAGTTATGATTGTAATTGACTAAATGGTCGAACAGAGGCAGGAGATGGCCTAAATGTGAGTAGATATACCTGGAAGACCCTTAAGGGCATTGAAACAGAGGCAGGTGTCTTCTACCAGCACTGGCCCGTTCACCTTCCCGATAAGAAGAACAACCACCATCAAACTGTATACATACTATGTACATTATAACAAATTTACGCTCAAAAGGGGGCGGACTGTGGTGGGGCCAGCAGGGGCCCTGGCATCACCAATTTTTAAGATATCTAATATTAGGTATATGTCAACTTTTTTTGGTATAAATTTGTCTATTAATATCTTTTAGTATATGGCTTAATCTAGGTTAAATTCAAATCATATTACACGGCCTGATGAAAATTATTTAATTTTGTCACAAACAAGAAGTACGTACACATTTTCAGTTACGGAAAGAAAGTTCAATAAATTCACATTTTCATCGATGCATTGGGCAAAACTTATCTAAATATACAGTGCACAATACTGGGCACAGAGAAATGTATCTTCATCCTGCCCCACGGATTGAAACCCTGGCGCCACTGTATACACATAGAGAGATTACCTGATTTGCAGCCAAACGAGCCTTTTCTTTGGAGATTTCTTCTGGCTCCCCTTGTAGTTCTGGGACTGTCAAGAAAAACCCAAAAACTAAAATGGGAAAAACAGAGTAAAGGAATCTAAGACAAGTAAATGTAAACCGAAGTAATTCTATTCGTATTGACACAGATATAACGATATATATATGTGCACACACATATAGATAGCTAGAGAGAGAGAGAGAGAGAGAGAGAGAGAGTACGATCGAGCTTGAGGGAGTTAAAGGGGATGGAGTGGCCCAAGATGGCTCGAACTTCTTCGAGCTTCTTGGCGTTTCCTGTAACGAACGTCACCGGACGCGACAACACTAGTCTCGCTCCACCAGCCCTCGCCGCCATTTTTCCCACTGCTCGGCAAATCGCAGATTCTCAGACTAGAAGAAGGGTTTTGGGATCGGAGGGTTTTCACTTGCCAAAGACCTTCGTAAATACTGTAGGACATAAGGCGACTTCCTAAAAATTCTCTAAAATTGTACATATAAGCATAATTACGGTCCACTTTTCACTCTTAGAGCTTGCTAAATTTAGAGAGGATGTGTGCACTCTATGGGCTAGCAAGATTATTCTCTATTTTGTAAAAAACAATTAAAAATATAGAACTCATACATTGATAATTCAAACAGCTATAATATTCCAAAATCCCAAATTTTCTGCATCGAAAGAGTTGAACTGGGGTTAAATTGATTATTTGAATTTGAAGATGTAGCTTCCATTTGCAAATAAGGGTGAAGTCGAAATCTATGTTTCAAAATTGTATGAAAGACAACTATATTTATGAAAAAAGGGCTATTGGAATTCAACGACACTGTTTTTTAAACAAACTCTTTATATATCTTTTGATTTTTTTTTCCATATTAATTACCTTTAAAGATTGTCCAGAGATTTTTCTAACGGCAAGTTTTTCAAATAAAATCCTTTATTTTTGAAATTTTCATATTAAAAGAAGATTTAAAGACTATGGGTCCCACTTGGAGTTAACTAGAAGGCTATCTAAATTTAACTAGTGAGCTAGGAGCCAAGCTTAGGAGCCACTCTTAGGAGTTGGTATGGGGAGCCCATTGAAGGCAATAATTGATCACATTGTTAGGTAAATGTTAGGAGCCTCACTTAGGAGCCATTTTGAGAGCCCACTGTGGATGCCCTAACAAATCAAAGTTTCAACCGAAAACCGAACCGATCCATTTTTGTTAAGGATAAACCTATGGGTACCGACCCATGGGTCCAGAAAATGTACCGAGCACTCTCGGGGATCCACTTTTGGGTCCCACACGAGTGATCCGAACCGTTCATTATTCTTAGAACATTTTTTCGAAGGGCCCCACAAAAAATCAGCTCAATCGGACGGTTAGAAGTGGGTGAACCAAAGTCCCACCGTTTCGTAAGAATAATGAACGGTTCGGATCACTT